>JAOYMZ010000003.1:22917-40470 GCA_025802335.1 Pinguicula primuliflora
TCCTTTTGGGGATTGTGCATAAACTGACTCACAACCCCCACAGCATAAGCAATATCTGGCCGTGTATGTGCAAGATAAATCAACTTCCCAACCAAATGCTAATAGCTATTCTTGTCTGTTTCGTCGTCTTCTTCCCTTATCTTCAACCCAAGGTTCGGTGCCATAGGTGTGTCAGCTGGCTTACACTCGAGCAATCCAGTCTCAGCAACAAGGTCCAAAATATACTTCCGTTGCAAAATATAAATCCCATGTTTAGATCGCATTACTTCGATCCCGAGAAAATACTTTAGCATCCCAAGGTCCGTTATCTCGAACTCACGAAACAAATTCCTTCTCAACTCTCCAATCTCATCAACATCATCCTCTGTAATCATCATGTCATCAACATAGATAATCAGACATATAATACCTTGGACTCGTCACTTCAGAAATAGAGTATGATATGAATTACTCTACATATATCCATATTTATTCATGAACACAGTGAACCTCCCAAACTAGGCTCTGGGTAACTGCTTCAATCCGTACAGTGCTTTCTTCAGCCTACATACCTCATAGGACTGAAAGTCAGATGAAAAATCAGATGGTGGTACCATATATACCTCCTCAGATAGGTTTCCGCGAAGAAATGTGTTCTTCACATCAAACTGGTGAAGGTGCCAATTCAGGTTCGCAGCTAATGAGAATAAGACCCGAACAGTATCTAGTTTGACCACAGGAGAGAATATCTCTGAATAGTCCACTCCATACATTTGAGTGTACTCCTTTGCAATCAGCCGAGCCTTGAACCTCTCAATTGTACCGTCTGCTTTCCTCTTGATGGTAAAGACCTATCTACACCTAACAGGCTTCTTCCCCGGAGGCAAATCACACACCTCCCATGTTTCACTCTTTTTCAGGACTCTCATCTCAACTTCCATCGCCTCTTTCCATTCCGGAATCTCCAGTGCGTCTCTCTCATTTCGAGGAACATCCTTGCTATAAACAACCATCGTAAATGCTTGAGTTGACTCAGACATGTTCCCCCTGAAGATATCAGCGATCAGGTATCTCTTTGTTTTCGGATCATGCTCAGGTGTAAATTATTTCCGAGAAATACCTCGGGTAGTCCTCTCAGGTAAAGTCCAAATAGGGGTCATAGGGCGAGGTGAGCCTGCATCACTATAAGTGTCCACAATATCCACAGAATCAACAATATTAGAGGGTGGTAGTGTACTTACCGAACTATCCATCGAAGAAGATGCTTGAGGTTGCCCTGCTAGGTCTGACCGTACCATATCACTATCGTGTTCCAGAGCGAGTGGTACTCCTGACTCATGGTCTGGCTCAGGTAGTACTTGTGCGTGAGGTACATGAGATGATGAGGATGGGTTTAAGCTGGTTGGCAGGGGCAACGATGCTTGAGGTATTGCTACCGGCTTCATGACCGACGTGATGGTGCTGGCCATTCGACTATCACCCGAGGAGCGCACGCCGTTGATTTGCAAATTAAGGTATTGCTACAGTGGGCGTGTCTTGCGTGCGGCGCACGTGTCAAGCATTTCTTTTTCATGAGCAACCTTTTTCTTGAGTCTCAAAAGAAATTTTGATCAAGCATCTCTCTCAGATTTATCGATGTGGTGCTAAGCAGTCTATCTGTATTGGAAAGAGCGAGGAAGAGAGAATTGAATTTGTCAACAAGATTGTGGCTGATAATGGTGGATTTGATTGATATTTTTGTGAACTTTGTGATATATTTGTGTGTTTGTGAACTTTGTGATATATTTGTGTGTTTGTGAACTTCGTGATGCGTTTGTGAACTTCATTGATTTATTAACAATGTTTGATCCATTTTTTACTTCGTTCATCTATTAGTAATTGTTTACTTTGTGGTTAATGGTTGATCTATTGTAAATATATGTAATGAGCCAAAAAAAACTATATTACATAGCTTGTCATTATCATCAGAACATGTAATGACATGAGACAAAAGATTATCTAAATATATACATAGTAACAAATAAGTCAGAGTCAGAGTCACAATGCACAGAGCTGTAGGAGGATGCTAAAGGGCTACCAAAAATAACCTTCATCACTCCGGGGAGTGGCCTCCCTACGGGGGGGCCAGTCAGAATCCCCAGAGTTATTTCCATTACTTGCAGGAGGAGGAGGAGGTGGAGAATGAGTAGCAAAATATGCTAGAGGAAATGGTGGAGGGGTACCATAGACGGCGTAGTTTTGTTCCCTAAAATAGCGCTCCATCTCTTCTTGTTTGGCCCACACAGAAGCTGCAGTCTGAGGATTAGGAACTTATTCTTCCCCCTCCTCTTCCTCATCTTCATCCTTATCTCCATCTCTAACATCAACTTTGTTATCGACTTCCCGCATCTCATCATCATCCACCCCGTTCCCTTCCTCTTCATCCTTATCTTCATCCTCTGCCTACTCATCTTCACCCTCATCTGCATCCTCATCCTCGGCTTCCTCCTCAGTAGAAACATCTAGATCCTCTTCAGGGTCACCATACTCACTTCAATCCCTGCCCTATTCTTCCACGAGTCTACCAATCTATGTAGCCTCAGAATCGTTTTTCGAATTCAATAACAATGTAAAACAAAAAATCGAACACATGTAAATAATATCGTACAAGCTACTAAAGAATATGGAGGTATTAGCACTCAAATTGATGACACAATAAATGTGTTCGATCTAACTCACAACAAATGGGACAATATATAGCACATGTTTGATCATAAAAGTTACATTGCTCACAATTTCACTATTGATTTCTCTACCATGCACCAATCAACAATATTTGCATCAATACAAACAAATTTTGGCCTATTAAATAATATGCACACATACAAACATGTGCATAAGGTTATAATACATACTCAAATGTAATATTAACCTTGGATGGAGAACGGTTGGACGATGGAGGGTTGGACGCCATAGGGTTTGAATGGAAGTTGTTGTCTACCCCCAGTTCTGAATCCACATGAGAGGGAGAATATGAATTTGAGCCCGACAATTTTGTGACCATGGAGGGAGAAGAGTACTTTGATGTGGAAAGGTTTTGCAACAAGGGCATGAATGAAGACAAAGAAGAAGACGAAAGTTTCACATATTACCAAAATATATTTTTGAGGGCAAATAAGTAATTCTACAATTATTTTAAATTGGGCCAGGATTATGCCATATGTAGTAAATATGGGGTTGATTTATTGGGCCCAATTCCCATACATAGCAAATTCAAAAACAAAAAAACATGCCCAAATGCAAAGTTAATAATAACGTAATATTAGAAGTGCGGTCTCTAGGGATGACCCGATGAGTTAGGATCCGAGTTCGTGAGTTCGGACTTGCTTCGGACCCCGACCCGATATTATATGTATGTTTATATTAATTTATTTTTATTTTTTGTCCCCTACCCTCAAATCCTATTAAATATTTAAAACAACATTCTGTCCCATTATATAGATACAGAGGATTGACCAAATTGATATCGTAAACGGTGTGGGATAATAGACTCTGTCTTCAACTAAGCCAATGCTCTTGTATCCTTCGTGAATTTTGTGTTCTTTTATTTTACCTCTGAAACTTGCCCTGTTATCATATATCCGTCAGAAATCGTATTGCAGCAAATGGATTTCCTGAAACTAATTACCTCATATTTTATTTTACTATGCTTGTTCCACTTTTAAATCCGCCGACACGGGCTTCAAACTCGGTGAGAGTATATTGAAAAGGGGTTTTCAAGCTCTTGCAGCAAATAGATTGTCAAATTATTGAATTTGCCAGAGGAATTATGATATTTAAAATTAGACAAATATCTACTTATGCTCTGTCAGAATGCTTACTCCAAAGCGAGTAACCTGTCTTACTAGCTCCCGGGATGAGTAAGAAATTACTTGACTAAAACCGGCTAATTAAGCCTACTCGCTCCCGGAGCCAGTCTTATTCAACCCGTTCACAACTCTCACTGCATTTCCGAGCACTAACTCCACCGCATTGCACCCTGGAGGGGACAATGGGGGTCAGACCTCTCACTAAACGTGATGGGTGCAGATGGGTGGGGTGGTCTTGGAGGTCTGCTCGCGGCGGTCAACCAGACATCCATAAAACAGGGCACCAATGCAATCGGAGTTGGAAGGCCTATCTTGCAAGGGGCAAGCTCTACGACCAGGTCATCATCGTCGTCAAGTATTCCCCAAGTTGGGCGTCAAGCAAGCCTTACTCAGCAGATTTCTGCGATTGCTCCTGCAGAGGGACCACGTTTAGCATGTTTTAATTTTTAAGCCCCGTTGAAGAGGTTCCAAACTGTTTTAATTCTGAGCTTAATATTGGTAGAGTAAATTGTCTCATAGATAAAAAAGTGAAAGACACTAATTACTAATTTCGGGTACACAGAAATTTAATATAAATAAATTATCATAAACAATTAGGCCAACTGTAACTCCTTCCTTGCAATTTCAATTATGTTCTTCTTGAGCTTCATCACAAGGTTCTCACGCTGGGCCTCAACTTCAGCATACTTGAGACTCATTTCTAGATATCGCTCACGAAGATCTCGAAGCTCGATTTCAAGGGATGACTTTGTTCTTTCGTACGTTTCTCTGGTGACTACATCACCATCAACCAACTCCATCTCCATTTGCAAAGCAAGCTTTTCTTGCGATGCTACTTCATCCATTTTCCCTGGCATGTCATCCCCAAATGTGGATATATTTTCATAGTACAAGGCCTTCAAGGTCTTGTAAGCTTCAGTGACCGTATGCAATTCTTGCTTCAGTCTACCTTTATCAAACTGGCATTCCTCGAGCTCTCGTTTTAGTTCATTGACATCTTTTTTCAGTTTTTCTTCACTCTTTTTGTAACATGCCAACAATTTAAGAGTTCTTTCCTGATCAGCCCTCAGCCTATCATGCCTTTGTACCGAAGCAACAATCTGATTCCTCAATTCTCCAACTTCCAATTCAGATTCATGAAGCGAAGCTTGCAGCCCGGCTTTGTCAGCTAATAAAAGTGAAACTTCATTATAGGCTTCTAAAGAAATTCTGTGCTTCTCCTTATGAACATCAATTATTTGGGCATTAAGATGTTCCACTACCTCTTTCTCAAACACTTCTGCCTTCTCTAAGAATGTATGATGCAAAGTTTCCAGCTCAACAAGTTTCTCGTTTTGCTGGCTGTTTTTAAGAATGAGTGCATCAATATCTGACTTAAATCCATTCTCTCTCGCGGAAAAATCCTCGAAGAACGAAGCGAGATGACCATCTAAGCACTTAACCTTGATGGCACAATCAGACAATGCCCCCCTTGATTTTCTTAGCTGGGTTGCCAGTACTGTATACTTTTCCTGCAATTCTTGGTTTTTTCTCGTAGCATCAGCTATAGTTCTGTCCTTATCACTGATCTCAATATATTGTTGCCTTTGAATTCTATCAGACTCGGCAATCCTCATTTCCAGTACCTTCTTCATCTCCTGCAGGACACTAACAACATTTTCAGCTGACATTATTCGACACGTCGATTTTCCCTCGTCGTTAGTAAAACCATGGAGAAAAGTATCACCCGTCTCACTTTCATCATAAGGCGGCTTCCGCAGAAGCTGAAAAGACATATCCAGCAGTTGAAAAATCTCAGCAATATGTTTGGAACTCTCTGAGAACAAAATCTGCACTTCCTCTTCAACATGGAACTTAGGATCGGTCACTTCAGACTCATCACTGCCACTCAAATCGGATGGTGTGTTTTCGCGGATTTCTGCTTTATTAAAATCCTTTACCTGAAACAACAATTCAAGATTTTCATTAGTAAGCTCAGTACAATCCTTCTCCAGCTCTTCTCTGGTAGATTGATTTTCTTGCAACTTCTGCAACTCCAGCTTCACTTGTTCCATTTTGTTCTTCATGTTTTCCTGTTCTGCATGAGCAACTAAAAGCTCCATCTCTAACTCTGCCTGCTTCTTTGACAAATCAGAGACTTCCTTTTGTGATATATCAAGATCAAGCATCAGTTTCCGTGCATTTCTCTCCCACATTTTGGCTTCTACTCTGAATTCCTCATTGACATTTTCTACAACTACAAGTAAATTGCGAGAAGGACCAGAACTACCCATCAATGGCGGCCTGTTCAAATCTTCTTGACAATCATCCTGTCTAAAATACATCATCCCTGAATCCAAAGGGCAATCTTCCCATTGAGACACATTTACAACTGAACAGTAGTCAGGTGTTGGGCTGCCGCCGTAGCTTATATCTTCTTCAGCTTTAAGAGTATTCCTCGTGGATAAACATTCCCTCCCAATAGATACTTGAGGAGAATCAGAGCTCTGTACCGAAGCAGACGATGACCGAGTGACTTCCTGCAGACAAATTAAAGATTGGTTGGCATTTTGTAACATTTTGGACAACAAGCTAGAACATGAACAATAATGACATGGGGACTGATCAAAACCCCCCACTGTCTTAAGTTCACCAGGAGAGAGTTTTTTTTTTGGATAGGCAAAGGTATCGAACCCTGTACCTCCACATTGGAAGGTACCCAGCTCACCAGAAGAGAGTTGGCTACTTGTTCTTCTGACAAAACCCCAATGTTATTATCGGTTGAACACTCCGAGCCATTTGATCTGCTATCCATATCCATATGATTCATGCTCTCAGGATTTGAGTATATTGATTCCTCATACCTGAAGTTTGGCCTTGGTGTTAGGCATTCAATTTGAAGCTGAAACCAAGACAAAAGATGTTTAAAAAAAAAAAAATAATAATAATAATAATAATAATAATAATGATGAAGAAACTAAATCACTAACTAGTACCATATTTTCGCATGTAGAGAAGAACAGAAGTAATTTCAAATAGAACAGCAAAGATAATGTCTCGAGTACCTTACCTCAAAAAATGTCCCATGAGTGGAGTTCTTGAGGGGAAGGATAATCTTGGCTGCCATTCTTGATCTGGCATATGCTGTAACATTGATAATTGCTTCTCCAAGAACGCTGTACCTTGTCAATCCCTGAAATAACGCAGGAAGGTTATGATTTACAACAGTGATCAACTGATATGCCTGGTTTTAACCATCCTGAAAGAAATGCATGGACGGTCACCCTCCGTCCTGTCCGAATGCCGCTTAAGTACCCGCTTAGGGGCGACTAAGTGGACACCTAGGTCGCCTAGGAGCTGAATAGATCTGACCGTTTAGGGACCACCCAACACTTTCTGGAACAATGATGGAGAAAGATATACATCAATCAAATTCCTGATACGAAGTGAAACAAATCATACCGTGGTAAGGACAAGCTTAAGAAGCGCGTCTTCATAGCCTTTTGCAGAATCATCTCTTGAAATGTAGAAAGATTCAGATAGGGTTTCTCTCCATTGGCAACAGCCATTTCGAACAAGTGCTTTCTCAAGTTTGGCAATTATTTTCCCAGTTTCTACTGATATCAAAGACACAAAGAGCCTGTCCAATCCCTTTGATACCTGTTTCAGAAAAATATAGATAGCTGCTTAAACAAAGATTCAACAAACCATGAGATTTTACTTCTTTCGTAATCGAGAATGAACATATTTTCCTCAAAACACAGACATGAAAATTCAAACGTAGATGTTAATATATTGCACCTGAAGGGCCTGGAAATTGGAGAATTTGAAATCAAATCTCTCCCTTGATAGCCTTTTTCTTAACCTCTGTGGCTTGAACATCCTCCTCCTCCCAGACCCACCACTGGCTCTGCGTTTTTCTCTTGGGTAACAGTGCTGCACTAGGCACCATATTCAGGCACATATAGTTTTATGGTTTCAGTGTTGATTAATATCATGCGCCCACATTTGGTCAATGAATGACTCAAAAAAAAAAAAGCAACAGCAATGGAGAGAGATGAAGGTGTTGGGCCGTTACTGTTGTCATTGTCAACTTCTTACGTGTGTGTGTGTGCATGTGTTAGATTCTTCCCATCAATCTTTCTTTTTCTTCAATTATAATACCCGTTTAGGGTGCCTATATGAGCGCATAAGTGGCTACTTAAACCGCTTAAGCACGGGAGAAGATCATCCAATACTTTCTCGAACACTGATTATAATTCAGGGAAAGAAAGAGAGCCAAATTTCATTTCTCTATATTGGCATAGCATTGAAAAATCCCAGTACCACATGACTGGTTTAGGTCGACGCATTGAATGTTTCTGTCATATGTTAATGTCTTTTGAATGAAAGCAAGTTGCCCGTTTCACCACGCTTGCTTGTTAGAAAATTTGGTCCATAAGCTAATATTGTGACCACCACATTACTGAAGCATATTCAATTTCGAACTTCCCCATATGATCTGGTAAATTTAGTAGATTGTCAAGAGTTCAAGTCTACCTCATTAAGCCATCTACAAAAAAACTTATTAAGCCATCAGCCTGGACTGTGTTAACAGGGCCAAATACTATTGGTATGTCCACTCTTCAGCTCCATGACCATACAGTCCAGGACATAACAGCTCTCTCATTATATCCGAATTAGAATTATAAATCAAACGATTGCACTCAAAGAGACGGTGACCTAATGGTTTTGGAATCTCAGCAACATAAATTTGTCACATTTGTCTTGACCAATATAGTTTACCTCACTACCATGATTTACAGACTATTCGTGTAAGCATAATTTTTGTGGTAGTTTAGCTGGGCTGTATGAATAACCATATGCAGCTTTATTTTTATTAATGGCCAACTAAAACGCCACATCAGTAAGCATTCACTTGACAGATTATGCTGAATTGGCAGGTCAAATTCAAGCTTCTTTAGTTGATCTAGAATGAAGGAGACAATGGATGCAATCCCATTACTAATTCTCTCTCGTGGGTAGTTCGTGAATAATTGATGGGTATTTTGTTTAGTTTAGAATTTTTTTTTAATAGACCAAGCATCGGAACCCGTACATCCACATTGGAAGGTATCCGTAATTACTTGAGAATATTTGATGGTTATTTTCTACTTACCACATGGGAAGAAGTTAGGTGGGAAAGAAGGAAAGGCTACTCCGCATTGATACGTTCGATCCAGACGTGGGCTCCGTACTTAACAATGTCACCTTCAGGAATCTGATGCAGCAAGAACAGGTGCAGTTTGCCTTTTGGACAGTTTCATGTATAAGCCCTGCAGCATTTTGAACATGTACTCAGTCAGTATATTCAGCCAACATTAAAGTATAGTTCTATAAATTGGAAGTTTCTACAGAAGAAGAAATTACGTTTGTTGTGTGAATAGTTGCTCCAGTAGTCATGCCAATGGTTTGGCCAGGAACTAGTTCAAAGCTGAGGTGTTGCAGAAGCACGGTAAGGGCAACAATGGCTTCTAGTAATGCGAATTGATCGCCGACGCATTTTCGCGGCCCTCCGCTGAATGGGATGTACCTGCAGATACATACATAGATAGTGAATTGGTAACTACAACCCCTAAAGCTTCATAATAATCGGAATGGCCTACTTAAAATCGGTATTCGTTTCATTAGGAACAGGGCCTTCCAAACTGAATCTTTCTGGTGCAAAATCTTCAGCTCGTTCCCATACCTGGATAAGAACCAGAGATAAGGGTGAATTTATTTTTGTACCCTCGTGGAGATTACGAAATGATGTGGAAAAAGATACCTGAGCTGAATGATGAATATTGTAGACTGAAATCATGATATCTTGTCCAGGATTGACCTTGTAGTTCCCTGGTAGAACATCTGCGACTTGAGCTCTTCTCAAGAGGACCTAATGCCATTTTATATTCCAGGAGACGATCAAATTTAAGAAAAAAAAGGGCTGGCTTCTGATAATTACCGGAAGAACTTGGCAACTTACGGGCGGATGAGGATAGAGACGCATCGATTCAATAATGCAAAGTGTCAAGAACTTGAGATTTTTTGTATCCTCATACGTCGGAAGCCTTCCCTGCAAAACTCTGTCGACTTCTTCTTGAGCTTTTCTCAAAGAGGAGGGGTTCTGAGTTGATAAATAAGTGAACAAGGATAAGGCAGTTAACAAATAACTAAAGATTTCAAGCCGGAAATCCGAGGAAATGAGTTTTTTCTCATCAATTTTTTGTGTACCACTAACAGAACAACAATCAAGAAATATAAAACAATTCTATACTACTCAAGGGTGCAATTTAGCATTATCTTTGATTCAGGCTTAATATTACAATCTTGAAAGGAAAAGGAGCGAATCATCTGATCGTAAATCCGATTTACGTTAACTGCCAACCATTCTCACAGCTGCTTACCCAGTAAGCTTAGGGCTTGAGATGTCATAGAAGTAAAGATACTAACTCAAAATATTCAGACGTTAAATGCAGAGGAAAATGAAAATCAGGAAGAAGAAACTGCACCTTGCTAAGCAAATACGTCGTCCAAGTTAACACTGATCCAGTGGTTTCATGACCAGCAACTAACATAGACAAAAGGTCATCCCTTAACTGGTAACTTGAAACCTAAAAGGATAAAACGAGTAATGCTTTTAAACAAAACAGACTTTCAGTGACCTCCAACAAAATAAACGAATAAACTCTCTAACATATAAAACCAAACTAAACATATCCAGTAAATACCGCCCTTATAAGGTGCGGTATAAACTCTCTAACATATAACAGATACAAAAACAACCAAGTAGCTGTTACGAATAGGAGGGCCCTTATGTTCAATACCCAGTTCAATATTCCGTACCTCTTCTCTGCTAGCAAGCAAGAAACGAAGAATACTGGGATCTATTTCATTCACGTAGTCCTCTTCATTTATACTTTCTCCCTCGGTTTCTACAATCTCCTTGCACTTGGCAATAAGTTCTTCTACAGTTTCCCTTATTAAAGAAACTGCCTTTTCAGCCTTAATTTGTCTTGGAACAACTTTACATAGAGCATTGATCTGGAGGAGGAGGAGGAAAACAATTCAAACGTTAGTCATACAGTTGAACTACTGGATACAATACAGGTAAGTTTCGAACGGCTCAAGCCATGACCTGCCTTCCAATATGGCAGCAGATCAGTAGAGCGCAGCTCTGCCTCTTTCAATGCAGTGTAAACTGCATCAATAACGGGACTATTAGCCTTTAGAGAATCAAAATTATAGTTGAACAGAGCCTGCCCGATAACATCAAGAGTAAGTTGAGAAAAATTTTCTTCCATGTTCACAGCAGCGCCATTCATCGCATTGGCTTTGAGTTTCTCCACCAACTGCTCAGCACATCTGCAAAAGACCCTTTCAACAATTATCGACAAGTACTTCTTGTGAAGCGATGGAACCACGGCCCTGCGCCTCACCTATAAAACGACGACGTCTAATAAGAAGGAAACTATCCGACCTCAAAAAACATCAGTATTACATTTAACAGGGATCATCACCATTTACCGTCCAGAGAGAACCCTCCGCAATGGCAAACCCAGAGCCAAACAAAAATTCAGAAACCTCGGCCACAAGACCTTTCCCGTATTTTGTGCCGTAGTTCCTCAATACGTGTTTCGCAATGGCGGGGTCGCTCACGACAACAAAATCCCGGGGTCCCGCCGCAAGACGGTAAATTGGTCCGTACTCGTTCATCCATTTGAAGAGCGGCAGAAAGAGGGCCCCGCCGAGGAGATCCGACACATCCTCCAGTTTTGCACTGGCAATTGGTATGTTTGAGTCATCTTTTTGGCCGAATTTAGTGAGAGATTTGGTGAGTGAGGTTAACCAGTCTGGGCTCACCCACGAGCTTGGCTTACTGGGTGGCGGTTCGGGTTTAGCAGAGTTGTTGACAGGCAGTGAAGGAGTAATATGCCGGCGGCGACTGCGGTGGCGGCCGATTGCTGGCAAAGGAAAGGGAGTCAGGGAAGCTGCTGACATGGTGGATGGAATCGTGCTAAATCTTATCAGCGTCCCGTCCAGTCCACACGAAAAATATCATATAACCCAACCATCATAATCAATTTTCATGATTCATTTTGAGTACTTTTAGAGTCATACCCTTGTAGAGGAAAATTAGGTAGTACCAATGTTAGATGCTCGTATCAGTTTTTTAATTAAAATTCGAAGGTATGGAGTCACGTATTGATGAAAATATACATTCATGTGCGATCTGTATTATTATTAGAAGTCTATAAACTATAAGTAAAGTATTAGGTGTACTTAATTTTTTATACATAATTAAGTATATCCCATAAAGCGATGTCGTTTTGTAAAAAAAAAGTATATGTATTTTTAACAAAACGACATCGTTTTGTTACGTATACTTAATTACAGCATTTTTCCCATCCAGGATGTTACAACCAGAACAACCAGGATGAGAAATCCTGGCCATCGAATTTTTTCCAACGGTCAGGATTTCTACATGTGGATTAGATCCTGGCCGTTAGAAAAAATTCAATTGTTGGAATCCAATAATCTGGACTGTTCTGGTTGTTGGATCCTGGACCAGAAAATAAATCTACTTAATTATGTACAAAAAATTATTTACACGTAGCATTCCTCAAACTATAAATCTAGAGTACTTGTCTCTTAAAAGTTTTTCAAATTGACAATTGAACATCACAAATCTAGAGTTCAATACTATAGCTAATGTTTGCCTAGCAATCTGCAAAACAGGGGATATAGAAAATGCAAATGGGAAAGTAAACCAGTTTCTTGTGTCGCGGCTTTGGTTGGGGGATTGGCGAGATTGAAGGATGATTCCCCTTCCTCGTTGCTTGGTTTGAGGCAGCCTAATTTTATTGAGTAGATGAGGAGAAATCAGATCTATGTGGGTTTGTCTCTATACAGCCCAAACAGGCATTTAGATTCTGAATTTTGGAGGAGCACCCCCTCATCTATGTTGGCTTCCTCATCCAGCAGCTTAATCATCATTAAGTTTATTTGGGTTGCTTGATAATAATCCTTGTGGCCTTCTATTGCTCCTGTCTGGGCTAAAGTGCAAGCAACTTCATTCATTTGCTTGGAGCAGCAGCTTGTGTGAGATGTAAAGCTTGTTAGCATATCCTGCAGTTCAGTTAGAATTTTCCTGTTCTTCCAAGACCCCTCAGTGGATCATTTACACCAACAATAGTTAATGCAGAACATGATTCAAGTATTATGGACTGCATAATTGTGGATATTTTGGCCTCCAATAGGCCATCAGAACTCAGTCGGGAGACAGCGTAAAGGCAGATACCTGTACTATCTCTGATTATTGCCCCTCCATAATACCTGTCATGGGAGATAGGAAAACTAAAGCTATTTATTTTGACTTGCAGATATGAAGGAGGTTACCATTTCTCAGTACATAGATTTTCAGGTTTGGGTAGAAGTTTAATATCTGAGTTTTGTTAAGCATTGAATTCCTACAAGGTCTATGGGATGAAAAACACTTTGAAGATAGGATCACTTCCCTGAGTTGCTGAAAAGATGCTCTATGAACCAATTGCTCATCCAGGATAGTGTTCTCAAACCTTTTCATGCGCCTGTATTTCCAATTCTGCCAGCATACTAATGAAAACGTTACCAAGCAGATGAAATTGTGAATAGAGCTCTTATCTAGACCACTTACCCAATCAGCTAACTTTTGCAGGAATGTGCCTGCCATGGATGTGACTTCACAAATCTCTTGGAAGGTCGTCCAGAGTTGTAATGCTATGTCATTATGAATCAAGAGGTGTTCCGGACTTTCTATGTCACAGTAGACACACTTTGAATCTAGTGTTATACCCTTAGATTGTATGTTTACATCAACAGAAACTATGGTATGCAGTGCCTTCCATAGGAAAATGCTTATTTTTTGAGGGATTTCTGGATTCTATATTTTTTTGAAAAAGTTGTTCGGGTTTCCCCTTTGTTTGATTATGTTCCACTAGGATAATACCCGTGGTTGAAGCCACGGTTCGTTGTTTGAATATGATAAATTCATACTATATAAATTCTTTAGTTTGTTATAAAACAATCAAAATAGATCTTATTTCTGTAAGTTGGAGCTACCCCCAACACCCCCACCGCCACCCCCACCCAAAGGATTTAGCTTGTTTCTGTAAGCTCGAGCCTTCTTCACAATATCAATAAGCTGAATGTTGCATCCTGCAAATCCTATCTTAAACACAAATAGTAAAGAAGGGAATCAAAAGAATACAAAAACAAACTTAAGCTCAATACAATGTTGATATGTGTTCCAACGAAGACGCGATTGTTGAGCTCAACGTTCTTAAGGACCTTCATAACTTCATCTTTTGTTTGATTGACAGCTGATAACTTCGGTGTGACTACTGAACGCAGAACTAAATAGTGAACAGATAGATTCCAAATGGAAAGAAATGCATAAGGTCTCGGTTAAATCTATCCTACCTGTCAAGTTCACTCCTGAACGCAGAACTAAATAGTGAACAAATGAATTCCAAATGAAAAGAAATGCATAAGGACTCGGTTAACTCTATCCTACATGTCAAGTTTGAGAACAAACTGCACAAACCCATCAGCACCACCTGGAAAATCATTAACCTAAACTTCCTTTGAATCAGCGAATGTTTGCCCACAGAAGATATGTGAAGAAAAAAGAAACTTATGCCCCTCTGCCCTAATAACATGAAGAATATAAATCAGGTTTCTACTATCCAGAATTTAAGAGGTGGGGTGAGGAAGAAGATGAAAGATTCAGTACCATTAACATAATTATAATTATTAGAAAACCTGAATTCGTGGGGCATCTTCATGGTAAGGTTGTGGCAACCCTGGACATCAATCACCGATTGAATGGCAATCCCCCTTTGTATCATTTGAACCCATTTACCTTTTTGGCCCCCCTTCCATACCTTAGATCTATTCTTAAAAAAAGCAGCAAGCATATGTTCGGCAATCTAAACAGCAAAAATTTATGCACTCAAAGTATAAAGAAAAGCGACCACAAATATATCTCAAAAAAATAACAGCACTACATATTAAACGACCAAGGAAATAAGAAATAAGTAACAAAGTGCTTATGACTTTAAGATCATATGAAAGATATAATACTGATACTCCAGCCAAATGTAAACCAAAAATAAATCAGCGACAACATATTCAGCAACGAAGTAAAACAACAGCGTAATCGAACCGTTAAATGACCAAAACAAATCCATATCCATATGGATTAACGAAGAACAGTACCAAATAACAGAATGAAATGCACTAACAAATAAACTGAACCTACAACATTTATTTGAGTGCAGATAAGGAACGAAAATAATGACAATGGGCAACAAAAAGTGAACAAAAAATGAAAAATGGACACAACGCATTATATGGCATCAAGCTCTTTCACAATTTCAATCTTCTGATCCACATCAATAATTTCGGTTGCCTGCATAATCAAAAAAACACTCAAGGTTAGTGAAAATTTTACAACACGTAACAAAATATTTAGTTAGACATAAAGCAGGAATTCAACAAAGTAAAATAATAACTCTTTGAGGTAATTTTCCATCTCGGAATATCTTAATTAAGCTACCTTAGACTTAATTAAGATATTTCTGTTTGACGCAGGATAGACAGTTCTATAAAATAGGGTTCGGCTATAAATTTGAAAGACCAAACTTGAAGAAAAAATATGCTTGTTTATTGATAAAGCCTACATATACAATCCTGAAAGCAGAAGTACTTTATGGGTCAGTGTATGTGTCATAGTTTAGTAATATAGTTGCACAGGACTTGCAAAATATAGCAGAACAAAGTAATCCACAGATTGAGTTTCATTTTTCAATATCGACTGGCCAAAATCAGTGATTGATTATAAAGCAGAGCAATATTTACTCATTTGTGTTGAACTGACACATACCATGACTTCTTAATTGAAGTCCTAATCTTAAGACGTCCCGCTGATACGCAATTCCTGCATTTCCTATCAAGGATCACCATTTCTCTAGCAACCTGAGTAAAATTAACAGACATGAAAGATGATACTTGTCAGTTGTGTTACATTAGCTAAATTAACATAAAGAATGATATATTTCAGAATATTGTAACAAAACTACAACATATTAGTTCTTGCCTAAAAAATTTAGAATTAGAAACACATAAAAGGAGAAGAGAGAATCAAACTCCCGACGTGGTATATGGATTATGATGTAATTCCATAGAAGAGTGCAAGGTTTAGAGACGAACGTGAAGAATACCACAGTCACCACCACCACCGCACGCACCACTCCTTTTTGCCATCGCTAAACATGACTGGAATCTGGCGCAATTGGGTCCATGTCTGAAGGAATATGGCAAAGATATAAAAGATGGTTTTACAAATAAACATGATAAATATCACTCAAATATGCACATGATCAGTTACAAAAAACACAGACAATTAGCATTAATGTAGGCTGATTGGTTGTCTCTGTTATTTGTTCCACATAACTTATGCTTGCATTCGGTATGAACATGAACATATGCACGTCACTGGTCTTGTACTTCAACTTTCACATGACAACAATTATCTAAGAAACACTTACAGGAAAAGGAAATGAATACAATTTCCTAAGAACACTATCTTAGATGG
Source organism: Pinguicula primuliflora (assembly GCA_025802335.1). Lineage (NCBI taxonomy): Eukaryota > Viridiplantae > Streptophyta > Magnoliopsida > Lamiales > Lentibulariaceae > Pinguicula > Pinguicula primuliflora. The sequence continues at coordinate 39,379 of JAOYMZ010000003.1, forward strand.
CTCCATGAAAGAGGTGCAGAAAAAATTAGTGTGTTGAGAAGAGATTCAATCGGTTCACTGCAAAAAAATAGGCAGCTGAAGACCCTAATAAAATGGACTTTACATAATATGAAGGAAATCCGAAAAAAAGAAACTCGAACAATGGTACAGTGAACATGTGTGCTCCGACAATTCCACCTCCAATTACCAAAGATGAAGCGCAATGGGTCAACCTTGCGGATGTGCCCTCCTCCTACAGTCAATTCGGACCATTCATTATCTCTATAATCTACACTGCATATACAATTCACAGGCGGGAAAATGGAGAACAGAAAAGTAAAAAGCTACTTTATTTCGCAATGGAGTCTCCATAATCCACACTGCATATACAATTCATAGGCATGAATCACAGGCAGGAAAATGGGGAACACAGAATTAAAAAGCTATCTTCTTTTGCCATGGAGAATTTTTATCACTACTTTGAGATTCTGGGTGTGTTCAACGGTCACAGATTGTTGACGGAATTGAAGAAGAAAAATTGGAGGGGAGAGAATGGATGAATTTGGGAGAAGCTTAACATTGAATTCATCGATTCAATGTGCAAAATGAATGTGCAGAAGAGAGATTGAACTCAGCCGACATGAGAGAGACGAAGGGGTGGATAATTTAATTGAGGGCGACATTGAAGTGGAAGAAAACGGACCTACCGGCGGCATGAATGCAGAAGAGACGGTAAGGGACGGCCAGGAGAGAGAAACTGTATTTTTATTTCCAATCTGATGGCCTGAAATTGATGAAGAAAAGATAAAAGGTGGGAAGAATGGTGGTGATCATGGTGGGGGCAAGAAGTGGTGAGTGGGGTGAAGAATGTAGAAGAAAGAAAATTATCATTTTGAACTGATCGTGGAGAATTTTAAGTGTCCAGACCACATTTTAAAGTGTCGAAGTGATATTTTGAAGTGTCAAGGTGAAATTTTAAACTTGCTGAACATCCCTGTTTTTATATATAGATATTTCACGTCTGCCTCTTTTCAAGAAAGAAAGATTAGATTTTTCAAACCTTCGACTACTCGGAGACTTTTAAATTAAAGAAAGATTGGATTTTTCAAACCT
>JAOYMZ010000003.1:40570-64754 GCA_025802335.1 Pinguicula primuliflora
TAAACTTGAAATAATTTAAAAAATAAGGAGAAGGAGAAAAAAAAGTTAGTTTTATAGAGGTACAAAACACACCCTAAACTTGCAAAATTCTTAATTAAACTACATGTAGGGATGAATTAGAGACAAAGTGTTGGGACATGTAGCATCACTCTTTTAAATATAGTTTAGTATTTAGTATTTATAATGTTTGAGTTCATCATTTAAGGTTTTAATTTTTCGGCGGCGAAGTTGCCGAAATATTAATTGTCGTATTTAAATAAAATTTAGCATTTCGAGTTTATAGGGTTGGGGTTTATCATTTAGGATTTTAGCTTTTGACGGCGAAGCCACCGTAATGTTAATTATCGTTAAATAAAGTTTAGTATTTATGATTTTTAGAGTTTTGGGGTTTATCATGTAGAATTTTAGTTTTTCGGCGGCGAAGCCGTCGTAATATTAATTCTCGTTAAATAAAGCTTAGCATTTAAAGTTTTTAGAATTTTTGGTTCATCATGTAGGGTTTTATTTTTTCGGCGGTTAATCGTCATTTTTAATAAAGTATGTTGAAATTATATCAACTGACATCTCTAATCGAAGTACACAATGCATTGATAATTATGGTAATGCTCATTTTTGTAAATGGTTAGCAATTTTTCGAATAAATTTAATTTAAAAATAGTAGGAAAGAAAATTTAAATTTAAATTAATATATAATAAAATAAATAAAATGATATAAAAACAAAAGTACAAAGCAGATGTCTTGAGATAAAAGTAGAAGGTGGAGGGAGATTTTTAGGCTGTATTTGCGAGAGCTTATACTTTTACAACAGAAACACCTTTGGCAGGTCATAGTGTGGAACATATGGAAACTCTGCAACATGAAGGTGTTCTAGCAGCAAATCCCGAATCCAGTTGTTGCTGCCGCTGAACAAACAATATTGACCTTATGGCTGATCTTCAAAGCGAACAAAATCTGCTGGACTGCACCGCATCATACACAAATTGGTGTTTCAACCGAGAGCTCTGCTTCAAGAATGGAGGATGAAGATGATTTGTTTAAGATGAAAGCCAAATGATGCACAGTAGGAGAAATTGAGGAAATCTCAACCACGAATGAGAAGATGGGTGGTTGGCGTTGTAAGCCAACTTGGGATTCAGTACATAGACACGAAAACAGTGTCAAAAATTTTTTAATACAAGCATTTTATTTATATTGAAAAAAAATACTTTTGCAAAAAGATTTTTGAATAAAAAAAAGTTAAAAAAAAAGAGTTTTATAGAGAAGTTTATACGTATTTGGAAAAAATATTTTGTCATTGAAAAAGTCAAAAATGTAGTGTTTACAAATATTTTTTGAAAATAATTTCTTTTAACTTGTAAAAGTGAAAAGACAAAAATAACCTCACTGTAATGAATGGAACGCAGAAAAATATTTTAAAATTGCAAGGATAATTATATCAGATTTGAACTTCGAATTAATTTCAAAATTGTCACCGAAAAAAGCCTATTCAAAAGCTACTCCCACCTAACTTTTAATTTTTAAGCTTTTTCTAACATTTTTTTTTGTAATAAGTCAAAACCAAAACTTAACAACTAAACACTCCAAAAATAAGTAAAACTATGGAAAATGGATATTTTTTTTTGCCACAGGATTGTCGCGCGTTTTTGAAATTGTCACCGTCCGGACTTGGGAAGTTCGAGAATAGCTCCCGATCTTGCCAAAGCCGGGAATATGAGCTCAGACTTGCCAACACCGGGAATTCATAATTTTCGATCTTCGCAACGCCGGACGAGATTAAAACGGCTAATGACGGTAATTAGAAAATCCCAGACTTCCCAAATCTGATATTTTGCTCTCGGTTTTCGGAAGTCCGGGAAATATATTCGCATTATATTTTTAATTTTTATTCAATATCATTTTTAATTTTTTGTTAAAATAAAATACTAAAATACACGCGTAATGCATAAATACATCTAATAAAATAATAAATGTCATTGGTTATTTGGGTGCAGTAATTCATCCACAATATCATGCCATGATTCCTGCTCAGCTGAGGTCTCGGTAAGGGTGGGAATTTGGAATTCAGAATTCGTTTCGAAATTATTTTGGAAGCCGAACCGCAATCTCGATTCATTCCGTATTACAATTCAAAATTTCGGAATTCGGAATGCCCAGTATTTTGAAATTCGGAATCCAAATGCCCACCCGTAGGCCTTGGCTTGTGTCCCCTGAGTGCCAAGTGAAGTTCACTTGTACTGATGTTCTGGTTCAGACACTACAGGACCTTCTATTCGAGATGAGATAACCGAGATGCATTCCTGCGTAGCCTGTCGCCACTGATCCACTGTCTGACAGCGTTGTTGCATCTCTCACAACAGGTGAAGCTGTAAATAGTAAAAAAAAAAAATTTATATAAATAAATAGAATTAAAAATTCATAAATAAAAAATAAAAAATAAATTTTACCGTCATGGCCAGTAACACGTGCTGATCATATGGAACTCCCCTCTCCGGTCTTTGCAATATGGGATTGTAGTAGGGCCGGCGATGGCGATCAAATTATTCTGTATAACTAGGGTCCCATCTGCCAATTATATCCGATAGAGGTGAATCCCCTGTAACGTAGTGCCCCCTATTGTCCCACAGCTGAAGGTACTGCGGGAGGAGAGTACTTCGAGGACGGCTAGCAGTCTCATAAAGTAGCGTCTCTTTGATCCTGTCGACTGGCTCTAAAATGGGTTGAACATAGCCAAACTGATGCCAAACATGATAGGCGTGAACGAACTCAACGAACTCCATCCAAAAAATAGGACCGTCATAGTCCCACAAGAACTGGTCTTCAGTACTAACCTGAGACATTCTCCTCTACACTGTACGGAGTGGAAACGAACTACACGTAATATAGGAATCGTTAGGATCATATTTTAAAAAAAATATGAATATCATACTCGAATATTAAAAAAATATGGAAACATCAAAATACGAACCTGGTCGGCACGTACATCATCCTACTGCATCCGGAACATCCGGATCACATGTCTCCCCTGGTCTACGCTCCTCATCAGCCTGACAAATTTGATCCTGTAGACCTCAGTAAAGTCCAGATTTCTCTGACCTTCGTGGCCTTCCAGCCGGGTGGGCAGAATCTGGTAGGAAATAGTCGACAGTCTAGAATACCCCCAAAGCTGAATGAGCCACGTCACTCCACTCATGATTTTGGCATCTTTGGTGTGAGCCATGCATAGATATTGATGAAGATAACACAACACGGCGCTCCCTCAACTATAATGCCTGATGGTGCCCAAGTTCTCCAACAAGCGAAAAACCATCATATGAATTTTATTACCGGACTTATCCGATAATAAAATACCACCCACTATGAGTGCAAGTACGATGCGGGCATAGAATCGCACCTTTTTCTCGGTGCTCGCGTCAGTGATCCCGAGGAATGTCAAGAAGCCCCCAATAAAGGGTATCTTGACTGCGGACTGGGAGAATGCCTCTGTAGGTAAATCATGCATGCCAATCCACCGTTCCGAATACAATCGAGCGTCCTGAAATGTCCAGTGCGCATCCCCCGCAGCACCAGAATGAATGGGGGTACCGTCAACGGGAAGCCCTCACAACATCGAAATATCTTGGATAGTGATCCAACACTCTCTGAATGGTAACCAAAATGTATGTGTGGTCGGATGCCACCTCTCAACCAGTGCCGTGATAAAGTAGTGATCCTCCCGTATATCTGCGGCGAGGTAAGCACCCCACATCCCAGCATCAAATATGTACTGCTGCACCCGATGATGCAACTCTAGCGCACGTATACGTTGATCCGGATGTTGTGTTTTCATCACGTGATTTATCTTGATTTTCTTCTCCAAAACTTTTAAGCTACGATGTGCGCTCAAATACCATAAGACCTCCTGTGAAACTGGTAGGTACAGATCTGTCCTCTGACTTTGCTGCGTAGACATGCTACAAAATAGAAGAATAATTCATATCCAATAACAATTCATAACAAATCAAAATATTTCGTAACAATGCAATAATAATTTCTAACAATTTATAACAATTCGTATTAAATCCCTAATAATTTATAACAATTTACTAACAATTTGTAACAATTCATATCAAAACCCTAATAATTCATACAAATTCATAACAAATTAATAACAATTACTAATATTTAAAAAAACAATTACTAATATTTAAAAAAAACAATTACTAATATTTCATAACAATTCAATACAATTTATATCAAATCCCTAATAATTCATAACAATTTCTAACAATTCATATCAAAACCCTAATAATTCATACAAATTCATAACAATTCATAACAATTTACTCACAATTTCTAACAATTCATAACAATTCACTAACAATTACTAATAATTCACTAACACTTTTTAACAATTCAAAACAATTACCTAATCAATTCGTACAAATTCATAAAAATTCATAACAAATTAATAACAATTTCTAATCTTTCATAACAATTTCTAACAATTCATAACAATTCAAATCAAATCCCTAATAATTCATAACAATTCACTAACAATTCAAAACAATTACCTAATCAAATTCCTAATAATTATAAACCCTAAAACACCAATTTCATAAACCCTAAAACAATTTTCAAACCCTAATTGGAAAAAATGAAACTATAATCGATTACCTTACAATTCTCTCACAATTGAGGGTGGCGGCGGCGACGGATGGCGGCGGCGGTGACTTCGACAGCTTCGAACTTGGTAAGTCCGGGATTTACGAACGGGATGACAACGGACGCAGAGAAAATGAGGAAGAAGGAAGGGTCGGCCAGAATGTAATCAACAATCCCGGAATTGCTAAATCCGAGAATGTTTTAAATATCGGATTTGGGAAGTCCGGGATTTTCTAATTACTGTCATTAGCCGTTTTAATCTCGCTGGGCATTGCGAAGACCGGTAATTATAAATTCCCGAATTTTGCAAATCCGGGCGAGTATTCCCGAATTTGGCAAATCCGGGCACTACTCTCGGACTTGTCAAGTTCGGACAGTGACAATTTCAAAAAGGCACGACGATCCTGTGGCAGAAAAAATTATCCGACCTTCTAATCCTCCTTTCGGTGGGCAACATAAAACTGGATTAGTTGGACTGGTTCCAAAATAAAAATTTATTTTTGAAATTAACCTTAAATTTTTTTGCAAAAGTAATCTTCTTTAAAAATAAATTAAAAATGGAATATATTTAAGTTTATAATAATAAACGCTGATACTAAAATGTCAACTAACGTAATTACACACATTCTCGCAAACCCCAACCACCGTTACGGTTTTCCGATCGTTGGAAAATACAAATCAACATTTTTCTTCTATTCTTCCCCATTTTAGACTCAATTTTTCCGTCAAATGCAGTAACAAGAGATAGAGAAGCCATCGACGGTTCTAGGCCATGAATAGTGCATATTTTAAAATGATTCCATTTTTGAAGGTGCATCTGATTCTGTTTTCTAGCTGATTATGGACAAAATCTTCATATCTTTAACAGTATTGGTAATTATACAACTACCTTATTTACAAAATCTTCTTATCTTTAATAGTATTCTTTAGTTAATTCGATGAATTTTGAACTTGATCATCAGTCAGGAATATAGCCGACAGGCCTACATTCTTTCACCCGACATTTTTGTCGGGATTCCCGACTATGTTATTCTAGCAATTTATCTTGTGTTGCGACATACAATTTTCTCTCGCTGGACTCCACAAGGGTCTATGACGCATATGCATGTCGAGGCATGCATCTCCATGTTGTTCCCATCGAGATGAAAGAAGAGAAGAAAGTTAAGAAAGCTCATAAATCGCTACATGAAGTACGACAGTGTATTTTCCATTCAAACTAGTAGAATGACTACTTACGACAAAGATGTTTGTTACCAAAATTGACTACCATCACTGGGTGGACACATCCATGAATCCGGCGTAGGCAGTGGTGACGGTGTCAGGCTCGTCCTTAAAATCCACAAGTGCGGGGACCGTACTCTCCATGAATCATTGGACGAGTCGGAGTATTCGGTGGGTAGCTCATCAACGTCTTCATCACCTTCATCGAAGTTCTCATTTTCGTCGTCGTCGTCCTCCTCAACATTCTCTTCGTCAACTTCGTCATCGTCCTCTTCATCATAATCGTCATCTTCGTCCTCGTCGTCACCCTGATCATCATCATCTTCATCCTCCTCCTCATCGTCTTTTTCGTCATTCTCATCCAAAGCAATGACAACTGGAGATAGAGTGGGGACGTCGACTTTCATGTGTGTGGGAGTAAGGGCGGCTGCAATGTCGGCGTGCGCGGGAGTAGGGGAGTGTGCAACGTCGGCATGCGCAGGATTGAGGGAGACACCGTGTCGTTGTCAATTCGGCATTTTTTATTTTTGCTAGCTAGCAATAAGGTGAAGAATAGTTCAATAGGATGAGGTCAGCATTAATATGTCACATCTTTTCATGATCTGCATTTTCATATGATTCGACAAGACGGAATAAGCACAACAGTCGATACAATTCCGACTACCCAGAAACAACATTCGTGCTCCAAACAAAGCAATCGACACGATCCCGACCCATCGTGTTTATCCTGGAAGAAGCATTCATGCTTCAACTATCTTATAATAAGCACAATATTCGTGGTTCTATTCACGTCTGATGGTACGCATGCGACTACACGTGGTAAACCCAAATAACGCATCAAAAAAACGAAAGGTATCAACCAGCAGTAGAAAAACGAAATGTTGCATCCAAAAAGAAATGTAGCAGAAAAAAGAAATGTAGCAGAAAAAACGAAATGTGGCAGAAAAAACAAAATGTAGCAGAAAAACAAAATGTAGCAGAAAAACAAAATGTTGCAGCAAATAATAATCCACAATCATTCGAAATATAGCAGCAAATAATAATCCACAATCAAACGAAATGTAGCAGCAAACAATTTCAAATGTAATAGAAGACACGTACAGCGGCATTTCAAACTGGTCGGCATTTCAAATTGGTTCAACGGTGGAAGTTTTGTCTACGACGGATAGGGTTGAAGTCAAACTAAATATGTCTGAACTGTTTTTCATTTTTTTTTAAATTTTAGTTTACAGTTTGCCGGTCAATGTCCAAACGAATTGCTAGATCTGACCCGCAAACCAAAATTTAAGTGATATTCTAATCAGGACCGTCGGATATCAATCGGACGACCATGAATCCATTCGGCACCTAAGGTCTGAGCACTCTATCTGAGAAGATTTTCAAGGCAATCAAATCTTTTCTTATTCCACTGTACTCTGCAGTCTTGCTTGCTAGGGCATGGGATGGGAGACAAGAAATTTTATGTTATGTTAGGATCAATTAATAATATTAGGTCCGATTATAATCATAACCTTCAATTTAGGGTTTCTTGAATGGTCACCGTTACAATCTCCACCCGATATCATTAATCCAATAACATTCTGGAAACTACTCCGACTCTACACATTTGTCGCACGGAGGCATTGCGATTCAGTTCAATTCCAGTCTCACGGCCAACAATCACTACCGCTAACTCGATCAAATTCGCAAACACTTCCACTTTTCACAACAATTCAATCCATAAAGGGTTTCACTTCCAGTCCTGTCACCATCGCAACACGTTGAATTGAAACCTCCATGGCTTCTTTAATACTACTGGCTCCGGTTCAGTTTTCATCGGGAATCATCAACCCGAGATCAAAAAAGACCAACTGCTACAGAACCATTACCAATGATGCTAGCCACGACCCGCAACAATTAGAGAGGCGAAATGGTGGGGGGTTGCAAAGAATTGTTCAAGTGGTGCATAAAGATGCAGCTTGTTTGAGAACAGGGTTCAGTAGAGGCTTGCAGTGGGCAACCAAGGCGTTTCGCAGACCGAAGATATTGGAGTCGGTGGAAGATTTGATATGGCTGCGGAATGTGGAGGAACCGGAATCATCGCACTTGCAGATGCCGTCTTGGCCTCGACCTTTTTATCCAGGTAGGACTGACTCGGTCCAATGAGATTAGTTTGAGATAGGAGCTGCAGTCAAAGTTAGATACTACTATCCAAGATGAAAGATTAAATGCGTATTTGTGTTTTCAGTTTGGTCTTATGTCTTGTGCATAACTAAGAGATTAGTACGGGAACCTGATTTTCTTTCTTGCTCTTGTAGAACTCTCTGCTGTTGATATATTTCTCGCTGATATCAAAGCCTTGGAGGTGTATGCTGGATACTTTTACCAACTCTCCATGATGTGGACAAAACCTCTCCCGGAAGTTTATGATGCTGAGCTAGTTATAGAATATTTTACCTTGAGGCCTCATGTTGTGGCCATTCGACTTATTGAGGTGATAGGTGCATTTTAAAATTTTGTTTTTACCACCTACTTTTTTCTTGATCTATTGGGCCCCTCCATGATTCAGAGCGAGGTCATTATAGGTGAGCCAACTCTTCATTGCTCCTCATTTCCAAAAAAAAGTTGCGGCTTTTCGGCACGATTTTTGTACAGCCTCGCATTTTTCAACTGCTCTTAATCAAATGGTTGCAACATTGCGCTGGTATTGTTTGAATTTCAGTTTGAACTCTTACAAACTGAAATGCTCAGTATTTCGTTGAAAGTTTATATTCGACGAACTTGCACCTCGTTTCTTCTCCTTAATCTTCATGTTTTACTGTTCTATTTGTGATCTTCGAATTCATCCCCTTTAGGTTGTTCACTATCAAGGGCTTCTGCATACACGCGTGCTGCTTGATTATGAATTTTATGTATTGAATATAGAACACGAAATGCATTCTCCATTTCAAGTTTGATCTTCACATGTGTTGTTCCACATAATATACGCTGGTCAGAACTGCCTTATATGCCCTTCCATAGATGTGGTTTGTCGTCGACTCTTTGTAATACAGAGAACCCTTTGTATGAGATATCCTTTTATGCGACAAAGATGAACTAACTGTCATGCAGGATCATTTATCTCCTTGAATGTTCGTGATGATTTCTTCTTACATCGGCATATATATGATCAATCCACAAGAAGCTCTACTTGAACTTTTTCAACTGAATTGCCTCCTTCTGGTTTTATCTTATGGCAGGTTTTTACTGCCTTTGCTTCTGCTACAATCAAATTCAGGATCTCCAAAAGTTTTGCTACGGACATGGGTGCTCGTGAAAACACTTCCAATTACAGTTTGGGGATCGTACTAAAAGAAACAATGCTTGACTTGGGCCCAACTTTTATAAAAAGTAATAACCGTTCTATGCCTTCACAATAGAAGTCGCAAGAGCCAGTATTTTAAAATTAAATGGAGTATCCTAATCCATGTTTCCCATTTTATAACAATTTTGTTTTACGATGGCATTTGATTGTGTGCAGTTGGTCAGTCCCTCTCAACTAGGCCTGATATAATAGGTTATGAAATGTCGAAGGTGCGAGGCTGAATAATTGGTGTTTTCACGCGAGCTAATTTGCTATATTTTACCAGTGCTGGCCTGATGAAACAGAGTCCATTTTTCATTTTCCGTTTGAAGTTATGATTGCAGGCTCTGTCGGAGTTGCATGATCGAGTCCCTTCTTTTCCCAATGCCACAGCCATGAAGATTATTGAAGAAGAATTAGGTTCACCTGCGGATACATGTTTTAGCTATCTTTCTGAGCAACCCATAGCTGCAGCTTCATTCGGCCAGGTGCAAAAATCCTCCCGTGATCATGTAGTCTCAACTTGAACTTAGGAATTTTTTTCCTATGCCGAACTTACCATGCCGAATCACACTTACCATACCGAAATCTATTTTTCGGCCGTTCAGACACAGATCCAACGGCCGAAAATAGATTTCGGCACTGTATCAGAAATTTGGCACGGTAAGTTCAGCATATGAAAAAAATTGTTGAACTTAGATATCAGAAACAAAATATTCTATAAAGAAAAGGGAAAATTTCACCTGGATGTTTCGTTTTATTATGCATCCATCTTTATCTTTCTCATAAATTTGTCCCATATTGGATAGGTCTACAAGGCAAAAACTCTTGATGGATTTGATGTTGCCGTGAAAGTTCAGCGTCCTAATATGCACCCCATTGTTCTTCGAGATATTTATATTCTTCGTTTGGGGGTCTGTCTCAACCTATTGTGTTAGAATTCTCAACTTATATTGAGTAAATATAAGTTACTGAAATTGAACATTGAGCTATTATTCCAGCTTGGCCTGTTTCAAAAGATAGCAAAACGACAAAATGACATTCGTCCGTATGCGGATGAGCTCGGGAAAGGCTTGATTGGGGAGTTAGATTACAATCTGGAGGCAGCAAATGCTGTAGAATTTATGGTATTCGTTCTTCTTTAAATTGAACTTAGTTTCACATGCAAATGACTCACTTCTGAGGGTACTCAAGAAATTTCCAATTAAAAGGAAGTGATTGGAAGTCTTTTATTTGTGTAATGACACAAATCCGTAGAGTTTTTTAGGTTGCTTCTTTTTCTTCTGCTTTGCTGAGACAATTTTATCTCTCTCTCTATATATATCTATAACTAATGTGAATCTCTTTTCATCTACTAATACTGCAGGAAATTCACTCTCGCTTTAGTTTTATGTGCTCACCCAAAGTGTTCCATCATTTATCCAATAAGAGAGTCTTAACTATGGAATGGATGGTCGGTGATAGTCCAAATGATTTAGCATCCGTATCTTCTCCTGAGGCTAAGAGGAAGCTTCTTGATATGGTAAGAGATCTTCAAACAATTGCAATGCCATTCCTGTGAAAAGCATCTCGTTCCCTGATGAAATTTGATTCTTATTTTTTTTTTACTAATCATATCATTTTGCTCTTACAAATTTCCTTATTTATTTGGTGAGCTGCTGAAGGTTAGCAAAGGTGTGGAGGCATCACTAGTTCAACTTCTGGAGACAGGCCTATTGCACGCGGATCCGCATCCTGGAAATATGCGCTACACGGCAAGCGGGAAACTAGGGTATTCACCTACCTCCTTATGTATACTTTCGATATATAGATATCTCTTAATCGAATTCTTCTTGTCACTTCCTCATGTGACAGGTTTCTTGATTTTGGCTTGCTTTGCCGGATGGAAAAGAAGCACCAATTTGCCATGTTGGGTGCCATCGTTCACATAGTCTACGGAGATTGGCCGTCCCTTGTGCAAGATTTGAGGGAAATGGATGTTATAAAACCTGGAACTAACTTAAGGCGATTCACCATGGTAATATCCATTTGCAAAATGTAATACGTTCCTTTCCCAAGTAACTAGTTTCTCCAGTTATTCGTTCGCTTATGATTTTGCTTTGTACCTATGATCTTTTCTTAACTTTGAGCGTGTTTCTTGTACTGCACATCATGGCATTGATCCAGGACCTGGAAGATGCTGTCGGGGATTTGGAATTTAACAATGGGATACCGGATATCAAGTTCAGTCGGGTGAGAATCATACCCATCTTCGTGTTAGTTATGCTTGAAATGAATCAGCCAGCCGTGAGGCAGTCCTATGACAAGATTAAACAACTACTAGTTACATGACAAAATGGTACAAATTTCGATCTCAGTTTGATGGGCCATGTTAATTGAATACTCATCTTGGAGTCCAATTGTTGTATGAGCTACACTTGTTTAATATGGTGTACCAATACCCTCTGAGGAGTACCAGGAATAAATTCATTTTTTCTTTTAGATTTCTGATTGAAATAAATCTGTAATCTGTGGATTAACGTAAAACTTTTGATTCCCACGGGCCTTCCTTTGTTTAATGCATTGTTGATCTAACCTCTGTTAATGTCAGTTAGGAAGTACATAAAAATTGTGGTTGATCTTTTCATTTCACTTAGTGTTCGTTATTTCGTTTTTCTGATATGTGTGCTTAATGCTTATCGTGAAGGTACTTGGTAAAATATGGTCTGTGGCACTAAAGTATCATTGCCGGTTGCCACCATACTATATACTAGTCTTGCGGTCGCTGGCTTCTCTAGAAGGTAAAAAATTTTAACCTTTGGATAAAAAACCCCTAGATGGATTGACTATGCTGGTTTGCTCTCTATTATTTCCTTAACTAAAGATTTTAGCCTGCTGTTTATCATATTTTCTGATCCCCAAACAGGATAACTCGTTTGCCTATCTTATTTAGTTAGTGTGTGGTTCACTAAGATTCTTCATTCATACTGTTGTCTGTTTCATAGGTCTGGCAGTAGCTGGTGATCCAAATTTTAAGACCTTTGAGGCTGCATATCCTTATGTTGTTCAGAAGCTCCTTGTCGATAATTCTGCTGCTTCAAGGAGAATTTTACATTCGGTATTATTCATAAGAAAATTTTTTATTTCGCTTTAGCTGAATTCCTTTTATTTTATGAATTTGGACGAATGAAATTTTCCTTCATACAGTACTTACGTTTTGCACCTCTGAAGTTTTGTCATTATATTTGGCTCATGCTTCTAGGCTTGCTTAAATATCTTTATCTACATTTTAATGGCTCGCTTATTGATACTGAACATTTGCACAACTAGGATATTTTGAGTTACTTCTGCTTATAATTTCAGGCTGTGTTCAACAGGAGGAGAGAGTTTCAATGGCTTAAGCTTGCCATGTTCTTAAGAGTTGGAGCTACTAGGCAAGTGACTGCTTCAATTTTACGTTGAAGTATACTACTTGTCTTAGAAAAGGATATGATATACTGATAGAGAAATACATATCACATCAAGTTTCACGGTGGATAATGTTCTCCTTCCAATTCGTTTTCCAGGAAAGGGCTGCAGTCCATATTCTCCTCAAACTCCGAAAAATCTCTTGCACAAACCACAACTGGAGTTGCTCCAGAGGCGAATCTTGCAAACCTCGCTTTGAGACTTCTACAGTCTGAAAAAGGCCTTGTATTGAGAAGACTTCTCATGACTGCGGTGCGCTATCATTGCTTGCTTTAACATGATTAGCCTCTCAACTTGTTGCTTATATCTCATGACTGCAGTGAGATAGTTTAACATTATCATTACAAACAGGATGGAGCTTCAATTGTGCAAGCACTAGTTTCAGCAGAGGCAGCTGGATTCCGCCACCAATTTTGCGAGTTCATTACTGACATATTGTACCAGCAGATGAGCGGAGCGCTAGGGAGGGCCCTCAACCTTAACCTCTCCCAATTTGGTTCAACTTCGCCCGTATCGACCATAGACCACGACCCACAAACTCTTCCCACGAAAAGTGAATATGTATCCATTTTAAGAGACCGCAGACTCAGGGTCATCTTCTTCAAGTACATGACTTCTGCCAGAAAAGATCCCATGCTATTATTGAGATTCTGTTCTGCTTCGATTGCCATGATCTTGTTAGCATCAGCTATGGCGTGCCACAGAGTCTTAATTTCTCTAAACAGAGCTTTTTTGAGTCATCTGTCATATAAATCCAAGCCAGTTGCCATGCCCGCTGCCTAGGAGGTGCGAGGCAAGTGACAATGTGATCAATTGTAAATTACAAATAACCACATATACATAATTGGTTCTGATCTTGTGGTCAATTTTATGTGTGGTTAGCTGTGACCAATTTTTGTTATACTACAACTTAATCGGTCACACACTCTACCTGTCAAAAAAAAAAAAAATCGGTCAAACACTCAAACTAACCACAAAAATCGTTTTGCTATTTTTGAAAATTTTGCTTCAGATAGGAATCAAACCCCTACCTCTCTCCCTGCCAGCGCTTCTCAACATTACCATCAGTCATCTTAACTACAACACATGTTTGTTATTTTATGTATCACAATTTAATATACTCACTTCCTAAATTCTAAAATAAATAAAATAAACTCTAAAATAAATAAAATGAAATTAATATTATGGCGGTTTCGCTACGTAAGTGTGATGGCACTGAAACCTCAATCTGTGGCCCACATGGGAAGAATGGTTTTTCATGCGTCTTCATCAGTTCCAGAATGGTCATTTCTGGAAAGCAAAATTCCATGGGGTCCCGACGGTATGTGCGGCAAACCTACATGCGATATTATGAGTAATATGTTGAATGTAGAGTAATACGTTTAATGTATGATTTTAACCTGTATCGCATACGAGCATGGGATGCAAAATCGTGCCCACTTCCCGCAAGAACATCTACGTTCGGCTAGGATCACGTGGTGATCCTCGCGTCTTAACCTGAGCTACATAATTTGTAGGTGCTCCTGTATTCTCATAAGGTGTGACCACATGCATCGGTGCGTGCTTTGTACCCCTATCGTAAAATGCCCTTGTCTTGTCACTCCACGCCTTGAGCGTTGAGTTCATCCTCATGTAGTCCTCCTGTCGTGCTTTGAAATAGTTTATACAACTCTCTTGTATTTGAGCAATGATCGAGGTTATGGGGAGCCTGCGTGACCCCTTCAGAACTCCATTAAAGCACTCTACCTAGTTTGTTGTTATGATACCACAATGAGGCCCATCATCATAGGCGAGAATCTACTTCACGCTATCAATCTTAGCCACGTATCTGTGTGCAGCAGGGTTCCTTCCGAGAATCAGGTTCATCTGGCCATGAAATTTGATTTTGCTCATTTTGAACCTACTAACCACACCACATCCTTGAGGACCTTATCCTTAAAGCTCACGTTCAAATTTGAACAGATATGCCTTAAGCAATATCTGATCAAATTTCAATAGATATACCTTAGGCAATATCTGTTCATACCTATCTCTCTATTGAAAGTCAGAATTCATATGATGGCCTTTAGACACCCAGCACCTCTATCGGAAATGATACAGCTAGGTCTGTCTTTGGTCACGTACAGTGTCGATCTCTCAAGAAACCAGAACGACGTAGTTTTGCTCTCCTCATCCACCAACACAAATGCAACCGACAAAATATGTCCGCTGACATCCAATGCTACAATAACAAGCAATTTTTGGTTGTATGGACAGTAGAGATGCGTACCATCTACGGATAGGACCGACCGACAATGTTGATATCCTGTAATGCAGGGGCCAAAGGCCCAGAACACATAGACCAATTCTTTTCTAGTGGGATTGAGGGTATCTCTGAGAGCCCAATCAACAACATTATCTGGATTCCAATGCTTTAGGGTTGCGAGGTAGGAGGGTAAATTTTTAATGGCAGACACCCAAGTTTCATGCACTATCTCTTGCACGCTGCAGTGCAAACCACGCTTTCGAATATTTGATTTCAAAACCAAATTTTGACAGTATCAACAGTTGAACGTGTTGCACTAAAATACCTACAAAAAAAAACAAAATGGTTAGAATGCTAAACACAAATTGACTACGAAATTTACAATACTAATCAAGGGTAATGCACCTGGATTTTTGGTAATAAGGTCAACCAGTTCATTGGCAACGACTGTCTTCGTCAAGTTGTGATGAAACTCACTCACTGAACTGGCCAGACAAGTGTGGGAAGATCAGATGTGGAGATTTCCCACTTGCAACCAACTTTAAAAAAAAGCGCACTAAGAATCCACGCACATGACATGGTTTTGTCATGTTTGTACCGTAGTAGCCACCTCTTGGTATCACTCTTGTACACTATGAATTCTCTTTTTAGATGCACAACATGATACTTTTAGACAGCATGCTGTAAATGTGCTTTATCCCGAAATAATTACCTTACCTCTATAATACCAACGACGTCATCATAACGACTAATGCTAAACGATGGTGGAATATTCACTGAGTCACCTTGTTGCGGATAGTTATCTTGATGCCGTTGGGTAACAAATACATGACCGAAATACATCCGATTCAGCCTAGGAACATGACTGTGTTTTGAACTTTTTCCGTCAGCCGTGAATAGAACAATGGATGTTCTGCTTATTACAGCATAGTTAGGTATGAATGGTTCTTCTAAGTTAACCACAATGAGTCGCGGTTGTGTATGGAGTGGCATACACCCTTGTGTAGTCTGGCATGAGAAGATTATATTCATTCGTGTACGATTTATTTGTTGTTGCAAACATATCCACATGGGGTGACTTAGCATCATTCTTCAATACGACAGTCTCATTAGCACCACCATCTGTGGAACCAAACAGTGTGCCATCAAGGTTCCCCTTCTCATGCATGCATTATGCCACTTCCTTAGAGCACACAACAACTTCCAAGATATTTCCGTGCAGTAACAGCTCTCGAACTACAATCAACGTTTATTCCTGCAACCTCCGAACAATTCTTTACTTCCTCAAAATTGATAATCTTATAAAATAAAGTCAACCTCATCTGCAAATAATATAAAAGAGAGCAATATACGTAAATGAGTAAAATAACATAGTCGAGATCCCCGACCAAAGTGTTGGGTGGGAGAACACAGGGCCATCACCTGTATTCCTAACCAATTATCAATGTTGTAGTATGTGGGCGCCTAGGCCGCCTAGGCGGACGCAAACTATAAATCGCCCCGCTTTGGGGTGGTGCGCTGTGCTTGGCTGCCAGGGCACCTCAGCGGCCGATCAATTTATTTATTTTTTAAAAAAATATTTTTTTTGCAAAAAAAATATCATTTGGCCTACGCGGCTGGGTGCTAGGCGGCGCCAAAATACCCCAGGGCTGCCCAACACTACTAATTATCAAGATTGAAATTTATAGAATTAACCATAAAATACACGTTCATGCCATATAGAATTGAAATTCTCGCACAAAAAATGCACGACCCATATCTAGCTCTTAATAATCTTGGCCATCAGACACACTTTCAAAAATGGAGTCCGTTTAAGATCTACATTATTCATGATAGATCTGTCACTGCTCTCTCCATATCTTGTTCCTCCATTGACAAAAAATATGAGCTTAGAATGGAGAAGAAATTGAAAGAAAAATGATAATTTATATTTTCCGGCGACCATATCTACATACCGGTAGTTGAGGCCAAAGAGAATGAATGTAATTACTCAATACTTGTTATAGATATATGTTATAGATATAGTGATTGGAACAGTTTTGTATGAATAAGACTTCTGTAACCGATTACAGAGAATAACAGAGACACAGTTTCATGCTCTTCCAATCTTCTTCTTTTCTTCTCTACAGAATTCTTAAGATTACAACACGTTATCAGCACGAATTGCTTCTTCGTATCTCTCAAGATTTCTAGAACTTGATTGCGATGTCCGAGCGGTCTGGTGGTTGATTGCCGATGCTTGCAATAATATGGATATTTTAGCAATCATCATCGCCTATCTAGTTGACGATTTACATAGCAAATTATTGAAGTATCTGATAATTATTAAGCCTTATTGGATTTATTTGGATTGTTATGGAGCACGTGGGAACAAAAGAACGATCCCCTCTCCTCAACTTCTTCTCTCTGCTTGAGTTTTAGCGGGTTGGATTCGAGTATTCAAGAAGTCATCCGTAAGCAGAACCGAAAAATGGCATCGACCGCGGGGTTGGTGCCCATAACCAGGGCATTTCTTGCCTCTTACAACGACAAGTATCCTCCGATCAGATTTAAGCCATGGCCAAGAACCTAACTGAGGTCTCACCACCGATGCTAGGAGAGAATGTATTGATAGAAGATGCTGAGCGCGAGCCTCCTCATAAAGTTGATGAGAACATGTGTGGAAGAATCGAGAACCGATTGAGGAAATCTTATTCTTGTTGGAATTCTCTCACTGGCCAACATTGCTTCAGAAACAATCAAGTGATGAAGATGATGAAATTGCATCAGTTCTTGAGCGACTACAGGAGAGATTCAAATCTACTCTGAAAATTCTGGAATCTTTCCAAACAAAATCAGTGTTAGGAAGGTCTTTAATGATGGCTGGGAGCAGAAAGATGCAATCTTTGGTGTTGAAGGATAATGGACTTTCGACATATTCTCAGTTGTCGCTACCATGGGATGTTCAAGATTCCAACTAGTACCCTGGTGGTG
This sequence comes from Pinguicula primuliflora, assembly GCA_025802335.1. Taxonomy (NCBI): domain Eukaryota; kingdom Viridiplantae; phylum Streptophyta; class Magnoliopsida; order Lamiales; family Lentibulariaceae; genus Pinguicula; species Pinguicula primuliflora. Next base: position 58,421 of record JAOYMZ010000003.1, read on the forward strand.
GTTTATTTGCACCCGTGAGTCAAATGGGAATTTTTTTGGTCGTTGAAAAAGATGATCGTTCTTGGCCTTGTTTTTCCGATCCAACTTGGGCCTTATAGCTATATGTGCATCCAACTCGTTCTTTGGACTTGGTTATTTGAAATACCGAAATGGTTCATGTACCGGGGATTTTATACCGGCTCTGGTACATGGGCCTTTTGGTAAATTTAAATAGTTGTGTTATTAATAACAAATATACAATAATTAATAATAAATACAAAATAATTAGTAAAAAATATAAATTAATTAGTAAAAAATATAAAATAAATTTATATTTATTTTATACAGTTTATAAAATTTAAATATATATGGTTTAGGGTTTATAATATTAAGTTCTTAGGGTTTATATGATAGAGTTTTAGATTTTTACGGCAGCGAAGTCATCGTAATATTAATTTTGGAAAATAGCATTTAGCCCTTGGGTTTATAGCATTTAGCTCTTGAGTTTATAGGATTTAGCTATTGGGTTTATAGGGTTTAGCTCTCGGGTTTATACAATTTTATGTTATTTTTATATCTTTTTTAATGTTTTGGGTTAATTATGGGTTATAATTTAAATTTGTCCATAAATATTCAAACCGCTCCGTAGCCGAGATGGCAGAGCAGCTTTGCGACAGAGCAGACCAAGGGTTCGGAACCCACCTGCAATATTTTCCAAAAATTGGGAGCGCCACGTGGCGCACCCCTAGTGGCCGTACCAAGTCCGTGCCCGGTATGTGTAGCAGCATCGTTTTTGAACTAGGACTTTGCCATTGAAGTGACAATCACTTGCGACACTATTCTTTTTAGTTCAGTTCATTTTTATTATTCATTTCTCTTACTGTTGAATTTACATATAAATTTTATTTTTATTTTTACGTAATTCATGAAATATAATATCATCCGGAATTTCACTATAAACTAAAACTCTAAATTCTATAAACTTCAAATTCTATAAATCTTAAATGTTAAATTTTATTAAAAAATAACAATCAATATTACTGTAGATTCATCGAAAAACTAAAATTCCAAACTCAATAAATGCTAAATGCTAAATATTATTTAAATTTGACAATCAACATTACGGCTGCTCTGCCCTCGAAAAATTAAAACACTAAATAATAAATTCGAATTACTTAAATATTAAGTGTTAAATTTTATTTAAAGATGAAAATTAATATTACGGCTACTACGTCACCGAAAAATTAAAATTCTAAATAATAAATCCCAATATTATTAATACAAAATGTTAAATTTTATTTAAAGATGAAAATTAATATTTAAAAAAATATATATATATATACATTTAAAGGAAAAAACGTGTTTTCACTAACTAAAAAATACTGCATATTTTTAGTATACATATTTTTTTTTGATGGGTAATGCTACCTAATATTTTTCTAAAAGCTTTCACGTATTTTTTTTTTATAAAAGCATTCACGTACAATGCAGTCAAAGTGACAAATAGTGACGCGTGTCACTTCCATTATAATAAAAAAACAATTATTAATTTAAATTTTTTATGAGATTACCACACTAACTTTTTTTATACGCGCAGTTCTACACAGTGGGTCTCTGAATGATAATAGATCGGCAGCCCGTTAAAACTTCAACGCATTCACCACGCGACATAATCCGGCCTAAAACCCGGCACAACCGCCGTCTCGCCCTTTGCCCACCCGCCCGTTGTTCAACTCTGTCTCTCTGGTCTGTTTTGCTTTTGGTTATTGTGGTTATGTACGTTCAAGTTGTTTCTTTTGTTTTTTAAATTGATTTCTTATTGTATGTCATTTATGTTCGATGACCTTCTTGGGCGTATGACATTTTCTCTTTTGTCTATTGTTGATCGATGTGTTGATTCTTTATGGGTTACTGTACCTTAAAAATTGCAATTTCTGGAAAGTTGTTATCTTGATTTTGAGATGGTATGTTGATAACCCCACCACTGGACAGTAGTGTAGTAATCAGATTTTGTTTTTTCTTGGAAATTTCTTCGTTTGACCTTCTTTCACTAGTCACTGATTCAACTAACCCTGATACATTCATGAAAGAAAATTGCTATATAAGAAACCTATTTTGTATCTTTTTTTTAGAGCATTTGACATGAAAATTTTGGGGTATGTAGGCAGTGGAACATGATACCTCCTCTATCAGGCTTCATTTTATTTGATTTAGGGTTAAATGAGTAAGACTCTTTGGTTGCTTATGAAAGAAATAAACTTGATGCTTGAAATATCTGAATACGTGCCATCACCATTCGCTCTAGTGTTTGATGAGCTCTTGTGCTTGTACGACTATCTTCTTATTTTATTTGATAACCTGTTGCAGTTGCTTTTATAGTCTTGTTTGGTTGCTTCCATGATGCATGTTTATTCATCTCCATTATTTTGATGCTTGGTAGCCCAACTTGCTGATATGTCCTTGTAGTGCCTTTCAACTTAACTCAACAAACGTTATTCTTACAAGCTTACTTCTTTAACATGATAATGATCACTAATTGAGGTGCCGCCTAGTTGGGTTTAGTATCCGGGGGCAATGTTTTTTTATTAAATTTATTTCTCTAGTATTGGAAATTCCGGTCCTCTGTGGAGCCTCTTGTAGTCATTGGAAAGCAATCCATAGGAAAGGGAAAACTAGAAGAGGCACCGTTAGTAGTTTCAGAAGAGAATGAGCTTAGATCCAATCTCAATGGGGAGAAATTGAGCTCTGCTTTGGTGTATGTCATGCTAAAATCACAGCAGGGTGAAAACCATTAGAAATCACTGTATATAATCCCTAAAAAACTGGATTTCTGATTCTAAGAGGGTTGTTCGCTTACTTGCTCTGAGAGCAAGGTGGTGTATCTAGATGAATTAGGTGTAGGAATGCTGGGGGAATCAATTCTGTAAGACTAGGTATTATTGCTTTTAACATGAAGGGCGAATTAGCTTTATCAAAACAAAGCCTAATCAATATCCAGCAGATTTTTTGTTCTTTAACAAATGCAGTGAAAAAATCAGTACAACCTGACATGCTTGACTGATCTCATGCACGGTTATTTGTTTTGTGATTTTTAGAAGGCAAATTAGCATGAGTCATGCCATATTGTAATGATGTTGAAACCACCAGACAGCTCATTGTACTTGGTCCTTGATATCCATTTATTGATGTAGGACTATATGGTGTCGGGTGGTTGCGTAGGCTTCGCCTATCGCCTTAACAACTATGTAGAAATTTCTCTGGCAACCTTATACTTTACTGTGTTGTTTATTGCTCTATTCACCATTGTTTTTATAGTTGCTTGTGCTTACTTTGTTGTTTATTGACCTATTGTTTCTTGAGTTCCGTGTGATGATTCCTTCATCATCTCTTTATATTTTATCTGAACCACCTTTTAGCTACATCATTCAAAACCATTTCTCGTCTGTGCTGATTCTAGTTGACTTTGAAATAGGGAAAGCTAACACAAGTGTTCAGAATGTAGAGGAGTCTCTTCTGTTTCAGTAGTTAACATAGACCTTCAACCTGAAAGCAACATTGAGAGAATCATTTGATGTTTAAGTATCTCAATGTGGTGTTTTGTATATGGATGAAGCTCTTTTCTCCTAGAACTTTTAGCAGATTTTACCTCAAGTTATAACATTATACTATTTTTTGGTGATTATGGGATCTGTCGTTGACGAAATCGCTTAAGTTTTAGTTTGTATGCCCTATGGAATTTTAGACTTTAATCGGCAGGTTTGAGCTATAGACTATAGTAAGTATAAGAAGATCGCATTCAGGTTCTATTACAAATAGAGTTATGTATAGTTGTCTGAGCATACTCTCTTGGACTGGTTTCCTGAAATTTGATGGTCATTGCATTGTATGTGATAATTGTTTGGACATATACCCAATATATTTGATAGTACCCATATTTTAGTCTGTTTTGGCATGTTGTCTTCACAGTTCAGGTATTGTAGTTTGTTCCTCCATTAAACTTAAAAAAGCATTTTGGTAAGTATTATTATATTGCCTGAACCGCGAGCTGCAAATGTTTTATTTATCACATGATTTGGAACACGGTTAGGAACTGACTCCGGTTTCTGTATTGGCGACAGAAGTTGAAATGGGAAGCAGAATGGGGAGAAGAATCGTCAACTTTGCAAATATGCCATTAAAACTCCTCATGCCTTCTTCTTTTACCAACATTACAGAAATTGCTTTCAAAACTATTCCTTCAGCTTCCAAGGTTTGAGCAATTTTCGAACTCCATTCTCGTCTGATCGTCACAATGCTGTTCTAGTTTGTGCTCTATGAAGAGAAATCGCTTCCTTTTTTTGGTTTACATTCTGGTTTTGTTTATATGTGTTTAACTTTGCAGATCGAGATAAAAAGGGTCTTGGAATCTCTCTACGGCTTCAAGGTAAACCGAGTTCACACACTGAACATGGACGGTAAAAAGAAGAAGAGAGGTGGCATTTTACTCGCCAAACCTGACTACAAGAAAGCTTATGTGACGTTGAGAAGCCCATTGTCACTAAACCCGGATCTATATCCTATCAAGGCAATTGAAGAAGAGAGAAAGAAAATGGAAAAAAAATCCAAATCAAGCATCGTGGAAGATCCAGAGGCTGTAAACATGTCTCACTGGCTTGACGAGAAGCAAGGACAAGGTGGTGGCAAATTTGAGAAGCATACCCATGGCAGATTGGATAAGCGGTATGGCGGCAGATTTAAGATGACACCTGAAAGACGTAGTTTTGGGGATCGAAGCAGGGCTGTGAATGAGAAGCTGGGCACCAGTTCTGGAGCCAAGTTTCCATGGAGCAGCATGAAGTCTTTTGGGAGGTGATAATATAAAGCAGGGTTGGGAAAATTCCGACTTTTGAAGTTTAGAACAGACATTCCGTCCTTCAAACTAAACAAAGAAGTATGTAAAATTCTGTCGTACTTCGATCTCAAGCTGCTGTTGTTTTATTTATCCCATTCTAATGTTTTGGCGCATTCATCGGTAAGGTCCCTAGCGTTGAAATCAGAGAGGAAGGCAGTGTTTGGATCGACAGTTATTTTTGTCTTTTATTTTTACAGCATAATTTATTTTTGTAGTGCTTAACTTTTGACTTATATATAAAAAAAAAAGAAAAAAAAAAGCCTAGTTTTCGTTAGCTAATTGAAGAAACCATCCAACTACAATTTGGCATTCATCTTCTTCTCTTCGTTCTCATCATACGAGATAGCGATCCAGATAATTCCCCAGTCCTTCATCCTACTCCCGTCTCTCTTGGAAACACAGGCAGCATTTACGATTGGGGTTTCCCCGCCAATTCGATCATCGACATACATCTCTCGGGTTGGTTTGGGTGAATCTGAAGCTTTTTGTTTTCTATGGGTTTTACTGGGAAATATATGCTGTTGGATGCTGAATATAAGTTCGTTTTCTGTCAGTTTGTTGTTAAAGTCACTTGCTTTTCGAGCTGTTTTTTTAATAGATTCTTTTATAGGTAATTAAGGGTTCTGTTATATATATTTGAATATGTAATCCCCATGGTAGCTTTGAGGTGCGTGTGCTCTCAGACTCAGATGCTCACTGGTTTCGACAGCTGAACGACGAAGACGTATAGACGACGACCGCACGAGTAGAAATGAGTAAGCTCAACACATCCAGCTCCGAATTGGATTTCGATCGGCCAAATATTGAAGATTACCTTCCATCCGGGGCCATTCAAGAGCCGCGCGGGAAACTCCGCTTGTAAGTTTCTCTTCCATTCCGGGGACAATCATGTCTCGTATCTAATGAAACGGAAAATTGGTGTTTCACGTTTGCAGGCGTGATCTGCTTGATATATCTCCAACTCTTACTGAGGCAGCTGGTGCTATTATTGACGTAAGTTCTCTTTTCTCCCTTTTCAATTCGGTATGATCACTGTTTCGGGAGCTTCCATTGATTTCAATGCATGAATGTATTTAATATCATCATGTTATCTCTTGCATGTTGGTACTAGTATTGTAGTGACATGTGTAGCCTCAGAAGAAAATTTTAACTCCAGCAAATAGAAAATAATGCAAGATATTGTTCTTTTATCTGAAGGATTGTGGAACTTATGTGCGCTTACTTAAGTTAATCCCGGTCCATATCTCTCCTGTATACTCTATTGTCTTCCGCTGGGAAAGGGTTTTCCCCACTATAATTTTGGACCTTGAAGAAACATTAAAAAGTGCTTTCGCCTTCATGTTATGGTGAATTGCAGGATTCTTTCACGAGATGCTTCAAGTCAAATCCTCCAGAGCCCTGGAACTGGAACATATACTTATTTCCATTATGGTGTCTGGGAGTTGCTGTTAGATATGGAATGCT
>JAOYMZ010000003.1:64854-92447 GCA_025802335.1 Pinguicula primuliflora
ATACAAATCAAAGTAAACTAGAACACCTTCATAAACTAAAATGGCATGATTCCAAAGGGAGGCTCAACCGAGCCTCGAGCTACAAGAATTAGCTCATAGCAGGAGCTAAAACATACATATAAACAGAATCAATACAAGAGATAGTCATAAAAACAAAGCGGAATTGAAAAACAGTGGCCAAATCTCTCGGGTGCGCAGCTCCTAGCTTCTCCTTCTTCCTTTTCTCGCGCAGCCAAGGAACTCCTGAGTCCGCTCTCAATCTGGATGTGTAGCTACTTAAATGACCCCTTTCGCTCTTTAGGGTATAAGTTTGGAGTGTTTTACCATCGGCCCCCCTCAAGTTTTTAATGGAACAACACACTTAATTCAGGGACCTTTCGGACATTGCTCTAGTTTGTGCACTTTCTGAAGTCGCGCTTCAAACTCTGGTTTTGCTGCGTTAAATTCCTCTGAAGTGTAAAGAGAACTTGTTCACGAGCTCAAGAGCTAGCTGCAGTTTGAATTTACCCCCATGACCTTGAAGTATATACTGAGATATCAGCCCCAGACAGGATGCATCAGTCATTTCATGCAATCTGCAGCTGAGATCCTGTCCTTGCTTTGATCTCGACCATACACGTCCCAAATGGCTTGGATTCAAACTTGTAGAGGATTGTTTCATCTCTCTCCAGGTGAAATTACAGCTTTAACCATGCAGGGACAAAGAAGTTATGAGCTGTGCAAGGGCATCTAAGTAAATCCAAACTTCTTTCCCAAAATGATGAGACAACTTTTGGAGGAGTGGGTGGCTCTTTCTAGTTCAGGCTTTCGCACATTCCTAGCCATGTATACACATGTTTGAAGTGGTCAAACCGACCTGGGACTGCAACTACATGGAGCGGACCATGGTTCCTCTCATCCATGGTCAAGGTGGTCCTTGTCTTCATGAACCAGTTTTGTTTGCCTCAGCCATTTCGGCACTTTGGGCCAATAATTCTATTAAGTCTAGACAGAATTTAGCTCAAAATAAATCCCTTGGCATGTAGTGAATTAAGCACAAGTTGTTACAACATAAAAACATGCACCCTATTCATTAGTGAAATGGAAATAAGCATGAATTAAGCTTTAATCTTGGTGTTTAGGGAATGAAATGGACTAAAATGAAGCATGAAATAAGCCCTAATTAGATGCTTATCAGTCGGATTTAAATCCGACAGCCAGGATTTAAAGTCCTATTTTTTATGACACGCGGATCGACTGCTACAGTAAACTAAATTAACAAAAAAATCCGAATCGGTGTAAGATTTCTACAGGTTCAACCCATCTCCCTCTTCTTACTCATCACTTCATCTTCTCACCAGAAACAGATACACCGGAAAGCAATACGCCATTAGCAACAAAATCCACGCGACAGAAATTTGTTCGCCCAAACCCCATTAGCAATTATTAGCTTTCAGCTGCAAAGGTTTTGCTAAAAAAAGCTCCTTGGCTAGCTCCGGCATGAAACAGATTTGAAGAAGTTGGAAGGTTGAAGAAATGAAAGAAGAAATCAAAGAAGACAAGGTAGGCTGCTAATTCACTATATTACAATTGTATCGTGTTACAATATATAGATGTGTAAGATATTAACTTCTGTGACCTACCATATCTAATTAGTAGCTGTGAGATCTTGACCATTAATAGCTGTGAGATCACACTGCATGTTTATGAACAGTAGTATAAATCTGTCTACAAATCTTGACTGCCTCTGATGTTATCTTGATTTGCCTTGATCTTGTCTATTACTTGTAGGACTTTCCTTAACACCTCCCCTCAAGCTTACGGGTAAGGAACAAACCATCGCTTGTCTCTGAGTTCCAAAAAATGAGTTGTGCCTAAACTCTTGGTGAAAATGTCTGCAATCTGGTCCTTGGTAGGAATATAGGAGAGCTAGGTATCCTTGTTAAGCTCCTTCTCGCGAATGAAATGATAGTCCACTTCGATGTGTTTAGTCTGGGCATGATAAACTGGATTAGAGGCTAGAGACATGGTGCCCATGTTATCACACCAAATAGTTGGCATATGGGGCAAACGAACATGAAGATCTTTGAGGACCATCCTAATCCAGTATAAATTTACAGTGGTGTGAGCTAGAGCGCGATACTCCACTTCAGTGCTGGAACGAGCGACCACATTCTACTTTTTGGCTGTCCAAGATATCAAGTTTGGTCCAAGAAAAATACCAAATCTGGAAGTAGAACGACGATAATGTCGATCCCCTGCCCAGTCAGCATCACAAAATGCCTGAAGACGAAAAGTGGGAGATCCAGCTTTGGTAAATAAGAGACCATGATCAATTGATCCTTTGAGATACCGAAGCACACGCTTAGCAGCCTGCCTGTGGGAAGAAAGAGGTTGCTGAAGATGCTGGCAGAGTTGATTAACTGGAAATGAAATCTCTGGGCGAGTAAGAGTATAGTACTGAAGAGCACCCACTGTGCTACGATACAGTGTGATCTCCTCGGGAGAGAGAGGATCCTCGTGGGAGTCATGAGTCTTCGAATCAGTGGAGGAGGGAGACCGATATGGTTTTGCCCCAAGCATCCGTGTTCTCTCCAGTAGGTCAAGAATATATTTGCTCTGCCGAATGTGTAATCCTTCCGTACCTCAAATAACTTGCATTTCGAGGAAATAACCTAGCTCACCCATGTCACGAAGTTTGAATTTGGATCCAAGATATTTGACAAGTGCGTCAATCAGATGCTGGTGTGTACCCGTCACCAGAATATCATCAACATATACAAGGATATAGATGTGCACATTAGACTGATGAAATGTAAAAAGCGATGTGTCTAGCTGGGAGCACTGAAACCCATATTCAAGAAGGCAAGTAGACACTATGACATACCATGCACGAGGAGCTTGCTTGAGACCATAGAGAGCCTTATGTAGACGACAGACATAATCAGGATGGGTGGAGGAGATAAATCCAGCTGGTTGTTCCATATAAACCTCCTCGAGAAGAACACCATTAAGCAAAGCATTGGAAATATCAAGTTGTCGAACCGACCAACTGAAATTTACGGAGAGACATAGAAGTAGGTGAATAGTGGATGGTTTAATCACGGGACTGAAGGTCTCCTCGTAATCGAGTCCATAAGTCTGTTCAAACCCTCGTACCACGAGCCGAGCCTTGTCTCGGTCAATAGAGCCATCAGAGTTGGTTTTAATTTTGTATACCCACTTGTTCCGAATAATGTTGTGATTCAATGGTCGTGGACATAATGACTATGTGGAGTTGGCAACTAATGCATCAAACTCATCTTTTATAGCAGCACGCCATTCAGGAGAAGCCTGAGCCTGAAGGTAAGTGGTTGGTTCTCGAGCAATCTGTACACTGGTTAGAGCACATACAGGATACTGTGATGCAAAGTATAGATGAAAGTCAGGAAATGATTTGGTCTTAAGGGACCCTGTCTGAGAACGCGTAATGGGACGAGACGAATTATGAGGAATAATAGGAGAGGATGAGAGATCTCCTCTACCAGAGGCATCACGTGACAAATCTGGACAGTCTGACCGTTCGTGGGATGAGCTCAAGTCCAAAATTCTAGCGGGGTCAAGGTTCGAAGACATACCACCTATCCTTGCGGACAAGAGCTCACCAAGGGCTGTCACGTCAGTAGAAGAGTCACGTGAAGCATCTGAAGTGGAGGCTGAGGCATTGCCATCTGTCAATTGTAACGTAATAGCAGGTGGGTCAAGGCCTAAAGGCATACCACTAGCTGAGATGTCATTGGCCGATGGTGACACATCAGTGAATGATGGTGTCTCTGCAGCAGGTGGGTCAAGGCCAAGCGGCATATCATCTGGTGATGTGGATACAAGAGGAGGTAAGTCGGAAACAGATGAAGGGATGGGAAAAACCGAAATACCTGAAGAAGGCAACAGTATGGAGGAAGATTCCACTGTAGAGGCCGTGCTACGGTCTGAGAGAGTGATACCTGGAAACGTCCTCTCATTAAAAATGACATTCCGAGATATGTAGACTCGTTTAGTGACGGGCTCAAAAGATTTATATCCTTTGTATTGAGTATTGTATCCTAAGAAGACACATTTCTTACTACGATACATAAACTTGGTGGTGTTATATGGACGAAGTAGAAGATACACATGCACACCTAAAGACTTGAAATGATAAATAATCAGGTAAGGTACCATAGAGTAACAGAAACGGACTGGCATAGTCAAGACAGGCAGTGGACAATCTATTAACAATGTAGTTGGCAGTAAATATAGCGTCAGGCCAAAATGTCATAGGTAGGTTAGCTCGAGCAAGCAGACACAAGCTCATGCCTGCGAGGTGACGATGCTTACGCTCAGCCACCCCCTTTTGCTGCGATGTATTTGGACAAGATATGTGATGCAATATGTCATGTTTGGTCAAAAATGTTTTGAAAATAGTAGACATATATTCACCCCCACCGTCACTTTGAAATTGTTTGATTTTCCGAGAGAATCGATTTTCCACGAAAGCTTTAAATTCAATGAAACATTTAAAAACGTCAGATTTATGAATGAGAGGATATAATCAGGAAAAACGCGAGAAATCATCAATAAATATGACATAATATCGAAAACTAGTATTTGATGGAACAGAGGCAGTCCATACATCAGAATGAATCAACTCTAATGGAACATTCGAGCGGCGTTCAGAGGAAGAAAATGGTAACTGCGTATACTTGCCTAGTTGACATGCTTCACAGAATTCTAAACGTCGAGATCCCAAAACAGGCAAATTATTATTCTGAACTAAATGACTGATTATGGGAGCAGCAGTATGAGCTAATCTTTCATGCCAGTTGTTAAAGGACGTCTTCACACCAACCATACCCAACAATGCACATTTAAGATGTGAGGAGCGTCTCGAAAAGTCCACTGGTATAGACCGTTCACACTAGGCCCCTGTAGGAGCGTCTTCCCTATTTTGTTATCCTTCACAAAGTAACCAAATTTAGTCCGTATAAAGAAACAATCATTATCCCAGCAGAAATTATGAACTGACAGTAATTTAGCAAAGGCATCAGGGTAGTGAAGAACGTTAGAGAATTTAAGAGAACCAGAGGAAATAGGATATTGTAGTGAACTAGTGTACTTAATTTTTAGAGACTCTCCATTACCTACGGCAACCTCGTTTCCTCCTGAATAGTGTTCCTGCAAAGAAAGATTAGCCAGATCATTAGTTATGTGATTATTTGCCTCTGAATCAGCAAACCACAATCCATTATCGAACGGTGCATTAGACTCTGCAGCCATGGCCATGAGTTCTCCGGGAGGGTGTCGACCCTGAAAGGTGTAATCCATACGACTGAAGCAATCCAGAGCAGTGTGACTCTTCCCTCCACAAATCTGGCAGGCATATGGGTTGTCTGCATAATTGGGTTGACCAAAGTTAGCCCGGTTTGGGCTAATATTGCTGCCAGCATTAGTTGGGCCGCCAGATTTGGTTTCTTGCCTCGGCCCATGTCCGAAACGAGCGTCAGGAGCTGGCCCAAGTAATCCCATAGGCATCTATCATTCAGAAAGCCCAGGTGAAGAAATTTGCTCGCTGTTGCGACTGTTCTGGCCAGAATTGGGCAAGAATCTGCTGCCTCTGCCACCAGACGATACAATGTGTGAAAGACGACCACCATCACCGGAGTATGAATTTGAGAAGATCCGACCACCATCACCAGAATAGGAATTTGCGGGTAATAGATTGCAGAAGAGAGGCCGCCGGCTATGTAATCGATTAATTCTTCATCAGATACATTCTGGCCTGCAACTGACAATTCAGCGCGTAATAGCTTTGCAGATTGGAGGAAGATTGCACAGGTTTGAGTTCCTTGTTTGAGATTTTGAAGTCGACGCTTTAAATGCAGAGTTTGTGACGCGTTCTTGGGCGAGAAATGTTGAGAAATTTTATTCCACACGGCATAGGCGCTTGTTAATCCGTATGTTTCAGGAATAACTTCTGCAGATAGGGATCCATTTATCAGTGCAAGTACAAACTGGTCCTTTCTGCACCATTCCACAAATTCAGGATTTGGAGGATCAAGAGTGGTTTTCGGTTGATCCCCGTTTTGCTGTGACAGTGTAGCGGCTGGACAGGGCTGCATGCCATTAGCTATAGACATTAGATCATAGCTCTTCAAGGTAGGAACAATCTGTGACATTCAAGACAAATAGTTGTTCTTATCAAGTTTAACAGAAATGTTTTGAGAAAGATTGGGATAAGAAAAAGTTGTGGATGAAGCTGCTGCCATAAGGTTATTTGAAGAAGGGAAGAAAGGATTGGATGAAGAGTTATTAATATGGCTAGTAGAGACTGCAGATTTGGAGAAGAGAATTTGTTGAAGATTGTAGAATGGATAGACGAATAGAGGTTAGATGGTGCAGATGACTAAGTGGTGAAGAGTTGTTAAGAAAAGACGAAGGAAGAGCAGATGCAGAACAAACTGCAGAATTGAAAAAAAAATAGCAGGATCAATTTGCGTGAGCAAGAAGTTGCTCCGATACCATGAAACAAGATTTGAAGAAGTTGGAAGGTTGAAAAAATGAAAGAAGAAATCAAAGAAGACAAGGTAGGCTGCTGATTCACTATATTACAATTGTATCGTGTTACAATATATAGATGTGTAAGATATTAACTTCTGTGACCTACCATATCTAATTAGTAGCTGTGAGATCTTGACCATTAGTAGCTGTGAGATCATGCTACATGTTTATGAACAGTAGTATAAATCTGTCTACAAATCTTGATTGCCTCTGACGTTATCTTGATTTGCCTTGATCTTGTCTAATACTTGTAGGGCTTTCCTTAACACGGCGACGACACGATGACCAGATTCTGCTGTCCCATACGGAGAAAGAATATATCATCGAACTACTTCGCGTACTCGTAAAGATTCTGGGGTTCAAATCGTCGCCAGACTTGGAGCCAGTTTCCGAATATTGGAATCGGAATCGATCCCAGAGGGAGTTCGAATTTCTTCCCCCAGAGTTTCGCCACTATCACGGTGACGACAATGGAAAGGAATAAACCTATCAGAGCTTTTTCAAGGAGGATGAGATCCATGGCTGGCGTCGGCGAGGTAGGTGGTTGCCCGGCGTTTGGTGTTTGTTGGCAAGTAGGATGAGACCCATGGTGTTCGGCAAGTAGGATGAGATCCATAGTTGCCCAACATTTTTTTTAAATATTTTAGTTATGGTGTTCGGGTCGCGAACCCGGACCGCAACCCACGACCCGCGAATGTTGATTTTTAAGTTGATCTGTTGGTATCCGTCGGATTTAGATCCAACGGCTACCAACAGAATCCGGCTTATAAGGCCAGCGGTCTGGTTCCTAGCATCCTGCCTGTGAAAATTTTTGCTCTCTCGACCGCGGCTCTTCTCTCGCTCAGTTTTCTCTCGTTTTGAAACCCTTGAAGAAAACTCTCGGTTTTCTCTGAGATCTGAGCCTTGCGACCAATTATCTCTTGATTCTTGCTCTTGTTGAGCGAATCTCTTATCCTATAGCAGGATTCTTCTTCGTTCTCACTGATTATATTCCCAAAATTCCGATTGGTTGCTGGTTTTTGCGAGATACTATGTGGCAGTGCTGTTGTACCAGAATTCAGGTAGTGTTCTTGAGACGGAGATCTACTCCTTGGGCCACATCCTTGCTGGATTTTTGAAATCCTGCTCACTTTTTCAATTTCTGAGTTTGTGTTTTTTGAAAACCAATTACATACATCACTAATCTCTTGTTGTTCTTTGCAGATCCGGTGGTCCGCGGTCCAACAGCTTTAGTGTAGTAAGGTTGATCTTGATGCAATCTGACAGTTTCACATAGTGTGGTGTGTACCGCTGTCCGTTGTTGCTTGTTCGCGAGATCTACATATTGATAGCGGCGATTAAGTGTGGGCATTCCAACGTGGAGTAGTCGGATATTTGTAGATCCAGCAAATCACTGGCCTTACCCCTGTGTCTTTTACATTTATGTATTTTTCTTTCCTTCAATTTTTTCAACGTTTTCAAAGCCAAAAAAAACTCGTACGGTCGGTTTCTTCAGAAAATTGTAGATTCGGCTCAAATCGATCCTCAAAGAATGAGTATAAAACATTGGAACAAAGAGCAAAATGGTGACATAAGCTCCCTGATCAGAATCAAAAATGAAAAGATTATGTACTTCGATGCAAAAATCTCAATCAGTTGCTCTATGCAATGTGGAGGTGTATCCGAAAAAATAAGCATGGACAGAATTGAAGAGACTACAAAAGCATCATACAAAAATAACACTCGGTTCCAATAATACTTGGTAGGTTTGGAATGTAGGGGACAATAATGAGGATGCAATTTTGATCTAAAGAATCGTAATCGTAACAGGTTCTCCATTACTCTCAAATATCAAAAGGTTTGTGAAACAGGGAACCACTATCTCATGCACTGTTTATTATTGATGCAGACATTTTGAGTCGCAATATTAACCATTTGGTTTGGGATTTTCCTAGCTTCAGATACCAAGTCCCACACGGGTGTGAGAGTGATCCCATATATCATCCCCAAATGGTATAATTATCTATAATCGAGATACTCCAAAGGAAAAATAAAGATACTCCTAAGGATCTTGCTGCAATTAAGGACACCCTGAGCAAATAAGAGCAATGCTCAGGTCTGAAAATCAACCTAGACAACAGCAGATTTTAAGCAGCAGCATCCCTTCCTCAAAGCAGCATCCCTTCCTCAAAGCAGCATCCCGTCCTCGTTCAGTCCATTGCATCAAAAAAATTCAGATCATCTACAAGGTTGGTCTGCACTCTGCATTCTGCAAACTATGTATTTTTAGGTGACCGCATTATTTTTGTTTAGGCTAGTCTCATAGTTCATAATATGATGGCTCTTCATCCCCAGCTAATACTCTGAGGAAAATTGAAGCAATCTTCTCTAATTTCTTATGGGGTAGACCGTAGATGGGAAGGTAGGAACATGATCTTGTTAGAAAACAAATAGGAAGGTGGACAACCCTAAAACAATTACGAGGACGTCGGAAACAATCATCCAGACATCCTGAAATAATGCCCAAATTGGGCCAAACCTTCCATGGGCCCATCGGGCCAATTCACTCCGGATTTTTTCCGGAAACACTCTCGGGCCTCAGACCGCCTGCTCTGATACCATGTTAGAAAACAGACCCGCCTCTCTCTGAGCTCGGGCCTCGTGTGCGCATGTGTGGACTAATATAATTAGGAAGGTGGACAACCCTCATTAAAACCATAAGCCTATGGTGATTGATTGTAGCCAATCCTATTTATATTAGTATATTAAGACTTCTCTAACCATTGTGGGACAAATTCCCAACCGATCCATTGGAAGAGATGGAAATATATCTCTTCCAAAAAAAAAAGGGGGACTAGAATTGAGAAGGCTTAAAGATACGGTCACGGCCTTTGGTTTTTGGGCCATTTTTGTTCTGAGTGATGATCATTTGATCAGCCTTCGTGTTTTTTTTTTTGGTAAGTTCAGCCTTCGTGGTGATAGAGAGCGAACTGAAACCATCAAGCCTTGAAAGCAAACCGACATCAAATCGAAGATGAACCTGTTATGATTCTTTAAATCAAAATTGCATCCTCATTCCAAAATCATCGAAGAAGATGTATCATGATTTGGACATGCCAAAGCAAAGCCCATAATGTACCATAGGGTTCAAGAGATGTCATAATCGAAATCACACGGGTTCAGGAGATGTCACTTAAACATATTCTACCAAAAGGAATTCATTAATCCTGTCAAGCTAACCAGAAACAAGCGTCTCAATCACCTCCAACTTGCCTTTTCCAGGTGTCTTCTACAATCAGCTCATCCACTCCCCAACCCTCATAGCTATAGGATGATAAGAAAAAAAAAAAAGAAAAAAAAGAAGCTAAATTACAACCAGAGAAGGAAGACATGGGACACTCGAGTAGATTGGAAGAATCTTACCTCCCATCAGGAAGGTAACGGCGAATGGTGAATGGTATTTTGCGATGTCTCAGCTCCTTCATCGCAATCTGATAAATAAAGTACCGCAGATAAATGACTATGTGACACACAAGTTTTCTTACAATGATTACTGACTAGTATCAATATCACAATTCAAAAGAATGATGGTGACTTCCACTGAAGGAAGCATGCATTCGCTGCATAATCCCTTTTCAGCTCAATAAAAAGAGTTTGTTTACCATTTTCAATATAGTGAAAACACAATCCTTTTGAGTCAAGAAGGTAAGAAACAAGCAACAACTTATCGAAGTGGAACAAGTAAGCTATATATATTCACTCATAAAAAAATTATTCATTCACAGATTTCAAACTCAAAATCATTTCGGCAATTGTTACGATATATTTGAAAAAAAAAGTATATAACCTAGTGAAACACTAGAGAAACTACTTGACATAACATTTTACACAACCTACCGGAAAGCATATGTTAAACAGTAGATAGTGTAGTCGCCCAGGTTCATCAAAATGGTAGCAGAATATCAGCACAATTTTACCTCAAGAGGATCAGTCTCACCCTCCAACTCAACCATAACCGGTGCATTCATGCTGCCAAGTCACATAAAGCACCACGAGATTAAAAGTTACTCAACCAGCACAAAACTCCAAGATTTCGGAAAACACACGCACACAAACACAAAAAAAGCAACCTTATCTGCAGAGCCCGCGTGCCCAAAATCCTCGCACGCTCGTACTTGGTCATATATTTGGATGTTTTTCGAGGCCGCTCCACTGGTTCCGGTTCCTGCTTGTCTTCACCTTCGCCTTCAATAGGATCAGGAACATCATCATTATTGTTGTTCTCTTCTTCCACCTCTACCCCTTCCTATGAGACACGGGAAACGAATAAAAAACAGAGTAACCAAAATTTGAGGCATATAAAATCCAATAAACATATCAGACAACTGAAAATATAAGAGGGTTCTGACATCAACTTCAGGCTCCATCGGCTCGTCTTCATACCTAAGCAAATTTAGGTTTCCTTAGGTTAGCGAAAAAATCGACACAAGACAACACCTTTCTTCGAAGAATAACCAAGTATCGACAAATTCAATGAACTTGTAGACTTATCGAATGAAGAACTCGACATACACTCCGTCCATCTCGTAGTCATCGTCGGCCATGCCTTGCTAGCTGTGTTGCTCTGCTCACTTGGAAGACGATTTCAGTAAGTTGCACAAGAAAACTGATAGCAACCATTCATCAGGAGCGGGCTGATTTTGGGTCCAACCCAATTATATTGGGCTAAGCCCAAAATAATAAAAAATGGGAAAAAAAACTTTTCTTTTGCAAACCGCAATCCACAAATGCTATACTATAGGATACTAGTATATAACCCGTGGCTGAAGCCACTACAACAAACCCATTATACAATTACAATTATAGTAAAAACGAATACTACAACTATATATTTTATATCTAGAATAATAGAAACAATTCATCACGCAAATTACCCATATAAACTGGATCCTGTCTTTACATGATATTATTATAATCAATCTACTCAAATTTCGGGAAAAGACATTGGCATGTTACAATGGGGAGTAAAGGATTTTGAAGGGTGAAACATCGAAGAATTTACATCACATGTACACCCAGCACATTGCAGTTTTTCAGGTTACAAAGGCAATTAAAACTCGATGATAGCTAATACTATCGTACAAATGGTACAACAGATGGATGGATAGGTTTCATCTGGCAAAGTAGGTCAAGGGTAGCGCATTCATCCAATTGCTCTATCCGTCAGACCTCTGAAAATTTATCAGCTTCATTGGGATAATGACCACAAAGCTCTTTCACAAACCTTTGAACATCTAGCTGATAATTTATACATAGCACCAGGAGCACCTCTTCATCAATTTTCGTTTCATATGATTCTTGAGCAGCAAGAGTAATTTCATCCTAGAATGCTACATAGCAAACCTGCATAAGATTTTTAACAAAAATCAATGGTACAAACCTGCATAATTCCAGTAACCGGCAAAGATATGAACCCTAAAGGCACAAAATAAAGGAGCAGGAGTTTCCACTCTTTTTGATACCACTCCACTGTAGAGGGTATAAAAGGCTTCATGTATCATTGGCATTAGAAGCCAATCCACAATGAAGCCAAATCCTCAGAACAAACGATCTTCTTGCCTAATCTGCAAATTGAAGGCAAAAAAATAAAGAAACAGGAGTTTCCACTCTTTACCAACAGTACCAATGCACAAATCACCTGTAGGCTGTAAGTAACAGATGATCACATTCCAGTGATGCTCCAGATCTCAAACTTTGAATGCTTCTTTCACAGAAACTATCAATAAGCTGATCCACATTCACGAAGCAGGAGTAAAGGAACCCAAACCCAGAGGAATGAGACGTACAATTGCATAAAGTGGAAAACTGAAGCAAAAAATACATAACAGATACCTGTGCATTGCGAAAAACACAGAAGGCACGGTTTTGAAGGTTGCAAGAGATACCGACACAGTCCAATATAAGCCATACCCAAACTGTGGAATTCACGAACAATATATACCGACAACAGAAACTGTGAAAGGAGGCAACAATACATACCGAGAACAATTGACTGCTTCGGACAAAACGAAGAATAAGAAGGAATTTTGTGGTGCAATGATCGGAGGCGTTGCGACGAACAAATGATGTGGGTGAAATGAATGGTTCGAAACAGGGATCGCGAGGGTTAGGGTTTGTGCCTGCGGATTGTGACGAAGTAACCATGGTTCGAACAGCAGAGTAACCAGGGTTGGACAGGTTTCATGCGAACAAAGGACGAAATTACCCATGAAAGGGCCAAAATGTGAGGGCAGTTTGGGAATGATGATGTCGTTTCATGTGGAAAAAGATGGGGCGGCCGGTCGTTTCACTTCCCCCGTTTAATAATAGATTTATGAGATGATACAAGAGTCACAATGCAAAATCTTATCCACTCCACTCTTTCTCCTGTTTTTAATATTATATTATTTTTATTTTTTATTAAAATATATTTTATTTAAAAAAAATTGGGCCCAAAATTTTTGGACTTTTAGCCTGGGTCAAATTTTGGGCTAGTTTCGTCCTTGCTTGTACAGGAGCAATGGCATTTTTGTAATAATGAATATATTTATAATAATTAATACCGGAATACTATCTTTACTCACACATTTTGTACTCAATTGAGTACATAATGTGTGAGTACATTTAGCATTTTTGTAATTAATAATAGATATAAAATAATTACTTATAAATAAAAAATAGTTAAAATATATTTAATTTATATTATACAGTTTATAAAATTGAAATATATGGTTTAAGGTTTATAATATTCAGCCCTTAGAGTTTATAGGATATGGTTTTAGATTTTTTACGGCGGCTATAGTAATTTTGAAAAATAAACCGTTGTAAGATAAATAGGTTCTACGTTTTATAGGGTTTATAGTATTTAGCCATTGGATTTATAGGATACGTTTTTAGATTTTTACGACGACGAAGCCGCCGTAATATTAATTTTAAAAAATAAACCGTAGTAAGATACATAGATTCTACGTTTTATAGGGTTTATAGGGTTAATAGCATTTAGCCCTTGAATTTATAAGATGAGATTTTACTATTTTATGTGATTTTTATAGTATTAAAATTTATATTTTATGTGATTTTATGTGTGGTGGTTTACAGTATATTTTTGTTCTTATATAATCAAAGAACATGTTCAACCGAGATGGCAGTGGGTGACCTCGCAATCGCAAATGGGGTGAGGGAAGAGATGAATGAGGGTTCGAATCCTCCAACTTATTATAACGGGCCTGGTATACGTAGCACCACCATTTTTTTAGCAAAGGTGCTACATTACATGACCAACACAAGTCAAAAGGAGAAATTTTCCTATGCAACCATTTATTTGCAAGACAATTTCTTATTTTGCAAGACAAATGATCTCAACGGTTGATTTTTTAATCAACGACTCAAATAAAACTTTCATTAACAGATGCACGTGACCGACAAAACCCAACAATCCTGCTGGATCCTTGCCGACGGTCGCTCAAGAACAACCCCAATGCCTACTTCCGTTACATCGCCGCCGGAAATGAGGTGATTCCCGTCAACAGCGCACCCCAGTAAGCTGATCCAAAAGAGGGATTTGACCTAGCTTAATGGTAGAGCTGGCTGTGGGATCCCCAAGTTTTCAACAACAAAAAAGAACCATAGCCATTTCCCAGTATGAATCTTCACACAAGACTCTGATCGTCTATATGACTGACTTCAGATAAATCTGGGTTGAAGAACTTCAAAAAGAATAAGAGATCTGAAACTAGATGAACTTGGCTTATAAATTTCTCACGGGTTGGTGTCAGACGACCGGGGCTAAATTGAACCAAATTCCTCAAACTACGTCCTACCCGTCATCAATACTGCTGGAATCCTGACCCCTGTTTCCGCCTCCGTCGTAACAGGGCTCCTCGGAAATTCCCATCCCCCACCATTGGGTCCTTCCGTGACGACATCGGCGGTTACACCCCCCGCCGCCGAGTCTCATCGTCAATTTCTGGTCTCCAAAAATGCGCTGATCCTCGCCAACGTTTACCCATACTTCGCATACATCGGCGTCTACTCCGTTCCGATCGTGGTGTCAGAGCCGTTGAAGAATAACAGAAAGGAGGTTGACCGACTTCATGAATCTAACCGAGAGAAGAATAGGTTACAAAATTTTAGGTGAATTGATGGAAGATAAAATAGGAATTGGAAGATTGGGAGAGAACCCATTTTTGAAGAGTCAGCAGCGATTGGAGGAGATGAAGAGGGAAGAGAAAAGCCAATTTTGTATAGGAAAGAGAAAGTGTAAAGTTGGCTCACGTGCTATTCTTTGAAGTTGCTTGATCTAGATCGTTAATTTACCATTTGACGGACTAGATTATTTGTCCAGCAAGAAACATTTGTCTTGCAAGCAAGTGTCGTGCAGGAGAAAATCTCTCAGTCAAAAGAGCCCAATTTTTTGATCTTTTATATAAAAAGTATATGGGAGGAGTCAAACCCACCTCCCCTCACCTCTTCGCACTATTTCGTCAACTCCTTCTTACCACTAGACTAATGCGCGTTTTAATAATATATCTATTAGTATTTGATATAACCAATATCACTTATTTTTTGTGTTGTTTTTTAGATTTTTTTGATATTATGGTTTTTTCGCCTGAAAAAATAAAACCTATCTAATAAATTAAAAATTCTAAATCTTATAAACTCTAAATCCTATATATTTCAAAACTTAAAAATTTTACTATTTTTAATTTTTTGAATTGATATTACGGCGTCGAAAAAATCTAAAACCATATATCATATAGATCCAAAACTATATAAACCCTAAATTCAAAATATTTAATTTTTATTATTTTAAAACCTTGAATTTCAAAAATAAAACAAAAAAAGAAATCAAATAACACTACAAAAATGTTAGACAAGATTCATGATCTGGTGTTAACTGGAAAATAGAACTCCTGGTGCTTTGTTGACCCTTGGACTGCAAAATCGAAGGTTGTGTTGCATCTTGCCGAAAACTCCTCGTCGCCCCACTGTCCACCCCCCATACGTCCATGGTCCAGTGATGCGGAATCGGCAATTAGAGATTCCAAGTATCTAGGTAGCATACCAGGAATGAAAGGCAAAGAAGTTTCCTGAATCTCCCGTGCCAATACTGGAAGTTCAACAAAGCTAATCTCTAGATGTAAGGTATCCTTGGAAAAGTACCAAAATTGGGCGCTAGGCATATATAGACCCCTCTTAGGGATCATGTTGGTTTCCTGTAGATTACGACAACAACAGAAATGCAGTTGAAAGTGATAAAGTAACCGAAATGCAGTTGAAAGTGATAAAGTAACAGAAATAGCAAGATCAGCATTGCAGACCAAATCCTCACATGATTCAACTCATTCAAACCATTGCGAAAATGATGGATTAGAAGCAGTAACGGCCGAGTGATTGAAGGAGAAGATTATTGTAACAACTTACCATACTTAGATAGGATGATTCTTTCTGTATTTAAACACAGACATACTGCTGTAAACATTATCAAGAAAACATATTCGAAATACACAGAGGGTAATTTCCCTTTCTCAGGATCTCCTGAAGTTTCATAGCTTACACTGTTCTTCTTGTTGGTATTGGAGCTAATCTTTTTCTTCCACAAAAACAAAGTCTTCTGCTTCTATGAATGTCAGTAATTTTGTCACATTGAAACTCAAATCTGAGAACTTTCAGTTATGGAGAGAACAGGTGATGGCTCTTGCTGAGAATCAAGAACTATCTAGTCATCTTACCGGTGAAAATCAACCTCCAGCAGCAACACTTGTCGCTGTTGAGTATCAATCTATGTTGCCAAATACATATTATATCAAGTGAAAATCTTTGGATTTCTTATTACGGGGATGGATCATCGGCACATTGTCTGAAGAAGCTATAGGGCATGTGATCGGCTTGGACATGGCAAGCGAAGTTTGGGCTACATTGAAGGAAGCTTATGCACAGTCCTCTCAAGAGCAGCAATTCCAACTGTCTGAACAGTTGACCTACATGAAAAGACCCCTGAGATCACTCTCAGTGATCACTTGGCTAAGTTTAAGAAAATTTGTGATAATCTTACTGCAATAGGATCTCCTCGTGTTGATCAGCAGAAGGTGTTCTCGCTACTTACAAGCCTTGGCAGCAAATATGAGTCCTTTACCACAACTATGTTGCGTCCTCCTATGCCTTCATTTAAAGAAGTGGTTCCATTGTTACGAAGCTTTGAAACTTGTCAACTTCTCCACTCTGCTGAAAACATCACTTACTCAGCCTTTTATGCTAATAAAGGGGTAGGACGTGGAACTAGATTTCATTCCAATTCACAGAATTTTACGTCTAAAGGATGTGGTTTTATTCCAACAAATCAGAATCGCTTTGTTCAGGGTACCAACTCTCATACTAACTTCAACACTCGGAGAGCTCCTCGTGATGTTGTTTGCCAGATCTACCATAAGAATGGCCATTCGGCTCTCAGATGTTGGCAACTAGTTAATCACTCTGTTCAGCCAGACAACCTTCCTCAAGCCTCCAATGCAACCTACGAGAATACATTGACATTCCCAAAAAGTGGACAACAGATACGGGTGCCTCTGCCCATATGACTTCAAGGTATCCTCCAAAATCTTGCTCTGTACTCTGGTTATAGTCTTGTTATGATTGGTGATGGAAAGTTTCTCCAAGTCACATATACTGGTGATGCTTTGATCATAACTAAGGACAACTCTTTTCTGCTTAAGAATGTTTTGTTAGTACCCGATCTTGAACGCAGCCTTCTATCTGTTGGACAATTAACATATGATTTTAATATAATTTTTGAATTCTCTCGTGATGATTCTGTGGTTAAGGACCAAAAGAAACAAGTAATACTGCTGAAGGGCGTAAAGAGGGGTAATCTTTACCTTGTCAATTCATGAGCAGTTGCCCTCTTCTTAAAAATATTCCAGACTATTTCTCAAGAACTCTAGCACTAGAGACTTGGCTATCCTCAGGTTGCTGCTGTTGATCATTTGATTAGTAGAGATATGATTAAATCTGTCAAAAATAAAGCGACAACTCTTTGTGGAAGTTGTCAAATTGGAAAGTTGTCCAAATTTCCGTTTAGTACTTCAGATTCTTGTACTTCAAAACCATTTGAAAAAATTCATATGGACCGGGGTCCTGCACCTACGGTTTCTATGCATAAGTTCAAGTATTATGCCACCATTGTGGATGATTAAACTAAGTTTGTTTGGCTAATACCATTGAAACATAAATCTGATTTTTATGATCAGTATGTTCTATTCGAAAAATATGTTAAAAGGCAATTTGATTATGAAATTAAAGTTGTTCAAATTGATGGATATGTTGAGTTCGTTAATAACAGATTCTTTACTCACTTCAAAGTTTCTGGCATTGTTCATCAGGTATCTTTCCCACATACACCTCAACAAAATGATAATGCTGAACGCAGACATCATATGATAAGAGAACTTGACATCACAATGCTTCTGCATGTTAACCTTCCTAAATCCTTTTGGGTCGAGGCTTTCACTACTGTCGTCTTTCTTATGAACATGATGCTCCTGTCTGTTCTTCAATGAGACTCACCTTTCCTTCACCTTTATGGCAAGAATCCTGATTATGGTTGCTTGAGGGTATTTGGCTCCAAATGTTATCCTTACATTTGGGATACTCGGTAGAATAAGTTCGACAACAAATCTGTCACTTGTGTTTTTATGGGATATTGTGATCGATATAAAGGATATCGTGGCTACTCACCTGCTGAAAACCGCTTTTATATATCACATCATGTGGCATTTGATGAAGAACTATTCCCCCATAAACAATCTGGATCAATTCCTGGTCAGTTCCCCTTAGCTTAGTACAAGGAATTTGAAGGGTGAAATTTTTTTAGGTAGGTAAATGGGAAAAATACTCCTGCTCCTCCCCAGTATCTGAGAAATTTACTCCTGACTAATCTAGAGGGCCTGCACCCAGCCCAAAGGCACCTATGGATTAGGCCTGGCCAAGCGCTTTTGTTGGGCCTTGAACTCGAGACCTCTTATTCAGAAGTTCACTTAATTGCCACCAGAACAAGCTGCCTTGGTTATTTGAAGGGTGGAATGATGAGCATCCTATTCCTGCACTGTCACCTCCCCCTGCAGCAGTTGATAATCCCACAAGTTCTGTCCTTATTGACATCCCTATTGGCCGTTTATATGATGTTGCATTATCTCATTCTACTCCTTCTACCAGCAAAACTGAAGATCAACTTCCATTATTGCCTGCTGAAGATACTTCTTCTCCTACGAATGTCTAGAATCCATATTCCACTTCTCATGAGATTCCTCCGGTTGAGCTACAAAATATTCTGCAAGTTCTCCCTTTGTCCACAGAACAACTCAATGCTGATGTTTCTGTACCCACAGCTCCCTCTTCTTCTAGAACCTTCCTTTGCGCCATCAGAGATTCCTGATTACTCTACTGCTCCCATAGAACTCAATCCTTCTGACCTTATCACACATACTGACGTCCATGCTTCTCTTGCTGAACCTCTGGATACTTCAACTCCACATTTACACCACATGACTACTCGGAGCCGTTCAAGGATTCACAAATCAAATCCTAAGTATGCTCTTCTCCGTAATTATTCAGACACTCCCAAAGAACCTCGTACTTTAAACAAGACCTGATCCATCCTGGTTGGCGACAGGCGATGCAACATGAGAATGATGCTCTTTTACAAAACGAAACATGGGAGTTGGTTCCTCGAACTGCCCATATGAACGTCATCACATTTCGCTGGGTTTACAAGGGTAAACTCAACTCTAAAGGCAAAGTTGATCGCCTTAAATCCCGTCATGTTGCCCGGAGGTACAATCAACAGCCTCGTGTCGACTTTAATGAGACTTATTCTCCGGTAATCAAACCTGGTACAATTCGATTGGTCCTTTCTATCGCCACTATTAAAGGATGGACTATCCGTCAGCCAGATGTCGAAAATGTGTTTCTCCATGGCTCACAAACTGATGAGGTTTTCATGGAGCAACCTCCAGGTTTTGCACAGACTGGTCATCCACTTCATATCTGTAAACTGAAAAAGGCACTATATGGCCTAAGGCAAGCACCCCACGCCTGGTTCGATCGTTTTAGTTCCTTTTTGCTTACTTATGGTTTCTTCTGCAGCAGTGCCGATCGGAGCCTGTTCATTTATCAGGAGAATGATAACTTCATGGTCCTTCTTCTTTACGTGGATGACATATTGCTCACAGACTCCAATCCTGATTTTCTCAGCCTGTTTGTTCAATCTCGTCATGCCAACTTTGCTATGAAAGATTTGGGGCCCCTGCACTATTTCTTGGGCATTCAAATCAGTTCTACATCCAAAGGATTGTTCTTACATCAATCCAAATATGTCGTGACGCTTCTCCAATGCAGCAATATGGCTGAATGTAAGCCTATCAATACCATTTCCTGGTGATGCTGAACCACTGGTGGATAAGACATATTTTCACTCCATTATAGGTGGCTTGCAATACCTGAACATGACTCGGCCTGATCTCTCCTATAGTGTAAATTACGCCTCACAATTCATGCAATCTCCGATGATAGCTCACATGTCCTTGGTTCGTCGCATACTTCGGTATGTTAAAGGGACTACTGATTATGGATTCCTCATTCAGGCTCAAAGTACTTTAAACCTGTACGATTTTTTCGACACTCATTGGGCAGGGTGTCCAATAACCAGTCGATCCACTACTGGGTACTGTACCTATTTGGGTAGCAATCTCATCTCTTGGTGCTCTAAGAAATAGCCTACAGTATCTCGATCTAGTTTGGAGTCTGAATATAGAGCCTTAGCTCAGGCCACTGTTGAAATCAACTGGCTGATCCTTCTTCTCTACGACCTTCAAATTCAATTGCTGCAGCCTCTCATCTTATTTTGTGATAACTTAAGTTCTCTGTTTCTCACTGTCATTCCTTTTTTCCATGCTCGCAGCAAGCACATCGAGTTAGACTATTGCTATGTCTGTGAACGGGTTGCACTTGGACATTTGATCACGCAACATATATCTACTTCTAGCCAGATTGCAGATGTATTTACCAAGCCTCAGTTGTGGCCTGCGCTTGATGTAGTTCGTCGAAAATTATGTATGGATACCCGACACAATTTGAGGGGGGATGATAAAATAACAGAAAATGCAAGATCAACATTGTTGATCAAATCCTCACATGATTCACCTCATTCAAACCATTGTGAAAATGATGGCTTAGAAGCAGTAACGGCCGATTGATTGAAGGAGAAGATTATTGTAACAACTTATCATAACTAGATAGGATGATTCGTTCTGTATTTAAACACAGACATACTGTTGTAAACATTATCAATAAAACATATTCAAAATACACAGAGGGCAATTTCCCTTTCTCAGGATCTCCTGAAGTTTCATTGCTTACTCTGTTCTTCTTGTGAAAGGAGCCATTAGCCATCACCCCCTTATTTCTAAGAATGAGAGCTGAGTTGGGCAAATCAGGTACTAGTCCTTGAATGGCATGTAGTGCAATTTTGCAATCTGGCTCTAGTATGACATCTTCAATTTGCATTTTAACGACCAACTGGAGTACGTGGAGAATAGCCTATAATTTCGCTGCTCAGCTAGAGCAGTCCCCAATTCGGCCCAAAATCCAAATACTCATTTACCAGAGCAATTCCGGAGGACACCGCCATAAGCCACCAGACGGATATGATGGCATACAGTGCCAACTACTTGGATACAGAATGCAGGGTTGCCTCCTCCACCGGTAACACTAGAGTGATCCTCAAGGTTAGGACTCCTGCTTGTAGCCATTTGTCGCCTTAGAATATGTGTAGCGTGATAGTCAAAGAACTTGATGCTATCCGCTGCAGTAGATTTTATATATGCACATCATTCCCTGTTGTTTCGCCTCTTTAAACATCTCTAAATTGCTTGCATTCCATATCCACCATGTAGTGACGAATAATGCATGCCTAAAATCAAGTCTATTACACATTAAAAATATCAACTTATGTACAAAACATACATCCCTTTGCTCATCCTTGTTCACCTCAACCTGGTTAATCACTTACTCGTTCGAAACGAGGTCCATTATCTCTACTTCTACAAGCTTAGGTGGTTGTGCAACCAGAATTGAGGATTCACCTTTCTCATGCTTTGTCGTTGGTTTGCCATCGGCAAGGTCACAACCATGATAAACTTTAATCATTCTTTTAGTATGGAAGTGTGAGTATGTAATTGCTGGTACGGGTGGATCTAGAATTTGATAACTGAGGGTGATTAGATCGTTTTATATCGTGACCACAAATATGAAACTTGGTGACATATGATACGAATCTTAATTTAGTTTAAACGTTAATGCTAGCTTTATCGGGTATTTGTCCATACTGTGTACATTTTTCAGCGATTTCAGGTCGTCGTGAAAAAAATCTGTCAATGTTTTCAAAATTTTAGGGTCCATATATTTTGAAAACCCATCATAAATTTAATTCTGGAGATCGAATGATACCGTGTAAAATTTAGGTTCAGTTTATTTTTCTGTAACCCTATATTTATTGAGTTTTAGTTTTCTTTGGCGGCGAAACCGTTGAAACAGAATTCTACAACTGGTTTCCTGAAGATTTAGACATGATTTTGAAAATGTTAACAGGTTTTTCTTCGCCGATCCGAAGTATTCAAAAAATATTTATAATATCAATACATATAATATACAAATAAAATAAATCATCAAATAAATTTGGGGCAAGTTCATGAAGTTATACATGACTTTATACATGCTTTTTTATATTCCGACGACGTTATCACCGTTTAATGGAGGGTTCACATTTCCTCTTGGATTAAGTAGTCCTAAATAGGATTTTAGAAATTTCCGGCGATGAAGTCGCCGAAAACCGAACAAAAGCATATGGATCTTCATCTAAAAAATATAAACTTTCCAACGGTGCGATCAATTTCGAAAACGGATGATTCTACGAAAAAATTGTCCACACGAAAGGAAAACTATCCACACCAAGACTTACCATACGAAACGCACCCTAGTCTAAAATTTTACCATGATTTTAGTCCTCAAATCCCATCCATCCATCTCACCAGTTGATATTAATGAATAAATTAAAACATAAAAATGGTCACGTGACATTCATCTTCGTTCCTTAAAAAACAAACCACCACCGTTCGCAGGAAGGGGGGCGCGCCGTCCACGGGTTCGCCGGCTGGGGTGGTGTGCCGGCCACGGGTTCGCCGGCAGGGGAGGTGTGCCGGCCACGGGTTCGCCGGCAGGGGTGGTGCGCCGATCAAGGGACGACCAGTCATCTTCATCGAGGTTGTGGCGCCGGCCACAGGACGACCGCCGGGGTCAAAGAACAAGCCACGGTTTCGTCGGAGACGGGCTCGTCGGCCGGTGAAGGGCAAGGTGAGCTCGTAGATGCGCCGGAGATGGGCTCGTCGATTCACGCCGGAGAGAGTCGCCGAAGACGGCTTAATAGAGTCGCCGGTGTGGGAATCTACAGAAAAATCTCCAATTTCTTCAAATTCCACCCTCCTCTGCCGCCGATTCCTCCGTCTCCCCAACCCTTCTTGACAGATGCAGAAATGGCTGCGAGAAATTTTCAGAATTCACAGAGTCTATTGAATGAGGGAAGAGGATGGTCACATGTTGGACCATAGGTTTACTTTAAATAAGGATTTTTTTTTAATATCTCTTTAAATCTAAGACATCAGATGTAAGTTAAATGAATGGGTGGAATTTGAGGACTAAAATTAAAATTTTAGGCTATGGAACCTGCCTTATTTATAATTACATACTTTAATTAATTACAAAATTTACATCTAGACTATATTATTATTTTATAAATATATATTCTACGTCGATTTAATTAATTATATGCTAATTAATCAAAAACTCAAAAAAAATCAAAATTTTAAAGCTACCAATTGGGCTATAAGGAACTCGAACTCAAGACTTCATTTTAAGAATCATGTGCAACCAACTAGGCTATACATCTATTTTTTTTTGTCAATATATGTGAATATTTAACATTTTTTGTTTTGGGTTGGGGATGCTTAGGCCCTCAAATATATATGGATCCGTCCATGATTTTAGGAAAATCAGAGGTGGTGTTCTCGATTTTGCGGATAAGGATGTAAAATATTGGCAAGCGACAAAAAAAATTAAATGATAAAATAGTAATTCAACATTTTTTAAATTTTTGGTCAAGTTATACTTACATGTCATTAATTTTTTGAACTCCAATAAATACCCAACACATACTTCTTTTTATATGTACCCAACACATACTAATTCTTGAAAAATTTGTTTGAATACAAATTTAATAAATTAATTTTAAATATGACATTACTAGTAACGAGCACTGTATTTGTTATTGACAATACCAGAATCCAATTGCAAACTAACAAAAGTTTATTTTGAATAAACCAGAACAACCAATTGACCCAAATAAAGTAGAAATGAAGGTAATTACGCAGTAGATTCCCAAAGTCGAACGACGTCGTTTATCTCCTTCCTTTGTGGGCCGCTCGCAGTTCCACAGATTTCAACTTCTTCACACATCCCATTTCACATTTTCACCTCCCGACCTCCCTGGGATCTCCACCGACCTGCTTTATTGTCGTCGAAGGTAAACCTCATGTTCGAGCTGTTTTTAAGATTTTATTCTCCTTCTTATCCTTAAGAATTGATGATTTCTGGTCTTATTAGTACCATTAATGCGATATCTCACGAGATTAGGTTTTTTGTGATTTGGAAGATTGATGTTTGTAGATCTGTCTCTAGTTTCCGCTCGGTTTCAATATATGCCCTTGTTGATATATGCATATAGATTTGACATCTTTCCAAATAGTTATTTGCATCTGATTGCGAGTTTTGGGGTTAAATTTCATACTCAAGGTAAATCAAAGGAGATCAATGCGATGCAACTTTAACTTGCAGTGGAATTTTCAAAAGTTTGCTTTTGCAGATATCTGCGTCTTTGTATTGACTTTTATTCTATTTGTTATTTGTTTTCTTTTATCCGTGATTCATTGAGACGTTTGTTTTCCATGGCATTCGTCATGTAGCACTTAGCAGCTCTTGTCTTTCACTAAATGATGTCGAATTTATGTCTTCATGGGAGAGATGCTGTATTTTCCAACCACAACAACGGCTTTTAACTGCAGGATCTTTTAAAACTGAACTTAATCATGGAGGGGGGTGGAGGTGATGTTCCTTCAGCAGCAGCAGCGGCACTGAACCAACGGAGGCATGAATTCTCAAAACTTTTCCAGCATTACTTAGATAAATCAACTCCACATGCTCATTATCGATGGATTGGGACTTTTGTTTTAGTCCTTGTTTATGCGTTGAGGGTTTACTTCATTCAAGGTTTCTACATTGTCACCTATGGGCTGGGGATCTACCTTTTGAACCTACTTATTGGATTTTTGTCTCCCCTTGTCGACCCGGAGCTTGAACAGACCAATGGCCCGCTGTTACCCACAAAGGGTTCTGATGAATTCAAACCTTTCATCCGCCGCCTCCCTGAATTCAAATTCTGGTACTTACTTTATGCATCCATTTACTTATTCTCTTTGAAGTCTGTTCCCCCATACTGTGCTGGGCATTAAAAGAAAACCATGTGTTGTATTCAGAAGTCTGATGGTGCCTCTTAATGTTGCTTGTAGGTATGCCGTTACAAAGGCTTTCTGTATAGCATTTGTGATGACATTCTTTTCCATGTTTGATGTCCCCGTATTTTGGCCCATATTATTGTTCTACTGGTTTGTTCTTTTTGTACTGACGATGAAGCGCCAGATAATGCATATGATCAAATACAAGTATCTCCCTTTCAGCATTGGGAAACAGGTAGTTTTTACTGATAACTTCTGTGATTCTCATGTTCTAGCATTCCCTTTGTACTACGCCCACAATAATTGTTCTCTCTTCTTATAACCAGTCATACAAAGGGAAAAAAACTGCTGCCAGCAGTCCACGAGATTGAATTTCTGGTCGTTGATTCTGTGTAAAAAAATGAACTGGGATACACAGGGTACGAAGATGGATAGGATTGGGAACAAGAAGGCATGGGATTGAATACCATGAAAACTGTTTATTTTAGCTGAATACAGAAATGTTGGCATATCCCAGTTCATTTTGTTTTTGAACAGTATATCCTAGTTCAGTTGTCATCCATTGATTGCAGTTGTGAAAGTAGTAAATTCTCTTTAGATGTATTGCAGATATGAAACTGGGTTGTATTATGATTCTTCTATTTGTTTTGAAAACATGCAATACTCATACTATACGCACATTAGCGGAAATCGGCGTCTTCATGTTCATTTATTTTGAAAACATGACACAAATGGATAAAGTCGGCGATCAGTTGCTTCATTTCTCGGTGAACATGAACATCAGAAGACTCTCAACGATTGAAGATTCTCAGGTGAAAAGGTTCAAGATCTGCAGGAGATCTCCTATGGGAAAAGGTTCAAGATCTGCTATTCCCTTGCCGCCATCGATGAAGTTGTGGTTTCGGATAATTCAAGATTTGTGCCTTCCTCCTGCGTCACTCGGTTTACTGTTGCGGTGTTGCGGTGCAAAGAATTGGTGCTCCACTTTGGTTTCTCTAACCATGAAGGGAGAAGACTAATAGCATGGATCAAATGCATCAAAATATGCTTCCCAAAATAGGCTGAGAGGGCTGGAAAATGGGAGCCTGATTTTTCCCCAGTTGAATTTCCTTGATCGAATCCATGAGATCGCCAATCAAGTCTCATACCAGTTGTTGAGTATAACTCTTTTTGTAACACGGCCTTCTCTTTATTTTACTTGCATTGTGTACAATACATAACTCAATTTATTTTCTTCTTGCTTTTCTCTTTTTTGCTCTCGTACTTTCTTTCTCTTCTTTGACTGTTACCCGCTTAGAGTTCTGCGATGCTTTATCAAATGTCTCAGCTTTTGTGATAGTTGACTCTTCAATTATGACTACATTGGAATACTTTGGATTTGGCCTTCGTACTTTTTGAGGTTGTTGAGTTGATGCTTCTGTTTCACTCGGCCCACCTTCCTCACTTGGTTGTTATGCACGCCGTATTGTCAAGGATTTTGAATCACTCTTTTTTCAATATCATCATCATTTGAATCTCCTGAGCATATGCTCCCTATCATCTGTTGCATCTTATCTCCAAATGGCTTTAAATTAGATAATTTTTTTTTCCCGAGGAAATTTTCCGAGGAGCCTTGCGGTCAGCGTGAAGAATAGTTGTTCGGCGTAGAAAAATTCCATCGTCATTCCAAATAATCAAACTCAGATAGGAAGCATTGCAACGTGAGCGAAACAGACCCGCAACGCCGCAGACATGGGAAAATGACACCATTGCCGATGTGAACACGGAACTCGGAAGGGCCTGACAGGGGTGACGGTCAGGTGGAGGCTCTCAACATCCGTCGGATACACAAAACTGTGTGTGCTACCGTTATCAATCAGTACATGAACAGGAACTGCCGCAATCTAACCCTGAAGCCGAAGAGAGCGAGGATTACGTGAGCCGTCCATAGATCGAACCTGGCGTCCATAGAGGTCCTCATTGAAATAAAAGTTGTGTAATGAAGAGAGATTTTATATATGTGTATCTCACTACTTGTTCAACATTTACACCATCTATATATAGAGAGGGATGTTATCTATCTATTGATATCTACAAATACAAGTCAAGATTCTATGCTTGATTTATGGTAGGCTACAGGGAGGTTAAGGATTGTGTCCTTGATTCATGGTGTGCTTGTCTCCTTTCTTCACATTAATGTTGATATGGTTGATTTGATACAATCACGTTTGATTGTTTATTGCTGTCTTAACACCTCCCCTCAAGCTAACAGGTAGGGATCGAACTGTTAGCTTGTCTCTTAAATCCAGGAAACGAGAAGTACCCAACCTCTTGGTGAAAATGTCCGCAACTTGTTCTTTGGTAGGGATATACTTGAGTTGAATATCCTTATTTTGCACTTTTTCACGAACAAAGTGGTAATCA
>JAOYMZ010000003.1:92547-121473 GCA_025802335.1 Pinguicula primuliflora
CGAGTTATATCTCTTCCGTTTGTAAGATCAGAAGACCAATTGGCAGATATCTTGACCAAAGCAGTCGCAGGACGAGCATTTCATGATTCATTATGCAAGTTGGGCATTGGACATCCCACTACCCAACTTGAGGGGGAGTGTTAGTCAGAAAGTAGCAACAATAGAATAAATGCAGGCATGGCAGGGAATAAATGCAGGCATGGTGGTGAATAAATGCAGGCATGGAAAAGTATAAATGCAGGCATGGAATAAATACAGGCATGGAAAGGAACAGTAGCGTAGCTGCAAATGAGTAGTCTATAAAAGGTTGTACATGATATAAGTGTAAAGAAAAGATAAGCAAAAAAGAAAGAACGGAAGAATTCTTCCCGTGGAGTAGGGATTCCTCCCGAACCACGTAAATCCGTATTGTGTTCAAATCATAATAAACTGAACTCTCTATTTGTGTATATTTACATATTTACATGTCATGACCTTCCTCATATTGTTTACATACAATTCAACACACTTCTACACCATTCACCGCATCCAATGTGAAGGCCCAATTGCTGCCGGGCCCGAAGAAGAGCCAAGTCTTCAATTTCACGCGGTCCGTTGCTTTCTGATGCCTCCTCTTTCAGTGACACCAGAGAGTTTCTCCACATATTTTCGATTGCTGGTGTCGATGTGCTTGACAATGCACACTAATTCTTAAAGAAGCATATAATTTGGTGGTGAATAGCGAAGTGAGACATTTTTGCAGACATAGCTCACACAGGACAAATAAAAAAATTAGTCCAATTAGCCCACGTTCTTATAAGTTTTGGGCTTTATAGCCAAATTGGACATTCCCGTCGTCTTGGCAAATTAGAGAGAAGCCAGGCACCAGCCCATTACAACACTTCGTGATCTTTTTGTTGGCTTTGCAGGTTCTTGGGAAAGAACAACTCACCAGCATATTTACCAGTAACTATTCAAAAAAATAAAAAAAATAAAAGCATATTTACCAGTAAAGTATATATTGCCAAGTAAACTTTCCCGCAATTAAATTTTTTGTTTAAATATAAAAAATCAAAAATATCCGATGGACCCACAAGCCCCAAAACCCTACCTCTTAAAACCCTGCCCACCTCCATTTTCAGCTCTCTCCAAAGGAGAGTGAGTGACTTGTTATCTATATTTTTTTCATTTCATAGCTCAGATGTACAAATGACGTCGACGGAACTCGAATGAGTTAGTTATGGCCAGGAAAAGAGCAGGTAGCAGTGGAATTGTGAATTCCAGGGGAGCAATCGCTGCTCGTAAGAGGATGGAGCAGCAGAATATGCAGCTTTTTATGAACGAGACGGATTATAGGAGGAAGCTTCAGGAGGCCACGTACGCTCCGGATTTTGTTATCAGTGAAATCTTCCGGAAGGATGGACCAACGCTTGGTGATCAATTTGATTGTCTTCCGTCCAACGCTTCTTTCTGTGGTGAGAAATAGTAATTGATGTTTTTGATGGGTCATGAGTTTCGAACATTAAGGTGGACTATCGGTAGGTTTTTGGTTTCAGTTGCTATGATTTTAGTGGTATGCGATTTGGAAGATTTGTTATTTCATTTGAAACCGGAAAATGATGACTGTGATGATATAGATTGGTTAGCTATTCGCTTTGTGGGGAAGCCACCTACTCTTGCATGAACATGGCCCTTAATTTACTGTATAAAGGTAGAAAGAGTCACGAAGCGTAGAATATGATGCAGGATTTACTCTGTAAGGTCAATTCATGGAAAAGAGTATTGAAACCAATACGAGACTTTCTTTTAATTACTAGAAAATGCTCCTGCGTTTTTGATTGATGTGACATCAATCTTATGAGTACTGCATGCTTTCTTTCCTGTCTAGATTCTCTGACAGGCAAGTTTATTGACATCAAGCTTGTGAATGTTACTGTTACATAGCCTGCTTTAAAATGGTAAAAGTAAAGGCCTGGAGGGATAAATGACAGGATGGACTGCCCTCGGTGTCGACACATATTTATAACCTTTTAAATATGTATGTTTCAATCAATGTGTTGATTTTGTAGTACGACTAATATTTGTTGCTTCATGTTTCTCTATTGGTAGATCCTGGAGCATCCCATCATAATGAGACCCAACTTGCTCATAAAAGACGGAAGGTATTGAACGCATGATTGAGCTGGTTATTACATCTAAGAATCATTCTGTTGCATGCGTTATCTGTACCATTTAGTTCTTATATTTTCGTTTTTTTATGCTAGGTTGCCATGCATGCCATTATAGACTATGAATCTTGCATCGCGAACAATTCACCTGTTGCTGGGTATGGCCTTGGAAAAGGGCCAGTGACTGCAAAAGGTGCCCGGATGAAGAAACAGCTGATGGGTAATAGTTTAATAACCCAATCAGCTTTTTCAGTGGAGAAACATGGGATTGGTAAAGGTTTAATGACTCTAATGGCTGCCCGTGGTGAAAAACATGGCATTGGTAAAGGTTTAATGACCTTAATGTCTACTCGTGGTGAAAAGCCTGGTATTGGGAAAGGTTTTATGTCTATTTCACGCTCAAAGAATCCTGGTGGCCGGGGGGGTCTGTATAATGCAAATTGCTGTGACACTTCGATTCAGAAGAAGAAGAAAAGAGTACAACAAGAATCTGTTGTGGTTTGCTCCGTAGTCTTCCTCTGTTAATATTTTAGATCTTGTTTCTTTGCTTCTTCCAGTAGGATGGTTAGGAAAAAATTTAGTGAAAAAGTTCTGAATTTTAATATTTTATGCAGAGGAAATTGGCAAAGAAAGCACTAACCAAGAAAAAGCCCTGCATAAGGAGTAAAAAGGTAAAGTTGGCTTCATTGCACTTGCCACGATAAATAAAACCACTTTGGCGAAGTCTAGTTAATTTCTTTTGCTGGGCACAACTACAGATGGCATGCCAGAATGTTGTAAAAAAGAAGCGGCTCCTCAAGGAGAAATGTGAACTGGCAATTGCTGATGTAAAAAGAATAGAAAACGTGGAACAATTTGCAAATCTAATAGATGATGAAGAATTAGAGTTGAGAGAATTGCAGGCAGGGTCAAATACATTATCTTGCTGTGTTCATTTTCCAACCAATCGTTCGCTTGGTTGTTCACTTTGCAAAGGTTATACTGGTTGGACTTCTGCTGTTTATCCCTTGTAAATATTGTTATATCCTGGTGCCTTACAGTTGTGGGTATAAGTGTAACTGTATGTATAAACTAGTTTACTGGTCCGAATTATATGCCCTTTACTCATCCCGTATTAGTTTCTTTATGTTGATAGATTTACTGGCCAAGTTTCCTCCAAATTCTGTCTCCATGAAATTGCCACTGCCAACGCAACCCTGGATTTCCTCACCACAACTAGTCAACAAACTTTTTAAGGTAATTAGCACGTCAACTGACCTTAAATATGCATTTTAACTTCTCATGGAGTTCTAGGGTAACTGGAACCATGCCATACTGTATATTCACTTTCACCTGTGAACTCACCGTATTTCATAATGCTTTCTTCTCTTCTCTTTTTCATCATCAGCTGATATATTATTATATGCTCCTATAGTTTCCCTGCAGATTTCTGGCAATTGAGGGGTGAGCTTATAGCTGTAAAGCGTATCTTGATATATTTTTGGATTTGTTATGAAGTGTAAGAAGAAATCTGGACAAAATGTGCCATTGGGATGATTAAATATCGATGACATAAGATAAACTGTTATTTACAGTACATTCATCAACCGAGTGGCCTCCCACGTTCACTGAGACATCTATGTTGAAACAAAGTCCTTTATTTTCTTTTCTTTTTTTATTTACAGTACATACGTCAACCGAGTGACCTCCCACGTTCACTGAGACATCTATGTTGAAGCAAAGTCCTTTCTAATTCTCTGTCATTTCTTATTCTCTATTTTTATCTACGTAGAGCAATTAACTTTCGAATAGTTGCACATGCATTTTTCAGAAGTACTGATCTTATTGACTTTCATATATTTTTCTATTGAAGGTATTCTATTTTCTTTGTACATATGCTGTTACGATCAATATACATTCATTCACTCTGGATGATTTTGCACAAGCATTTCATGATAAAGTAAGCTTACAACTTTGCTATATTCTCTTCTACAGGTAGCTTTCTGAAATGTGTTTCTGTTGGTCTCATTTTTCTTGGTTCCTATCTCATTCTGTATCCAGGATTCATTATTGCTTAGTCAAGTGCATCTCTCCCTCCTCAAGCTACTTCTATCAGATATTGAGAATGAGATGAGCAGCGGATTTGTCAAAAGAACAATAAGAAATTGCAAATTTTTGGGTTTACTTCATTCGGTGAGTATTTCTTAGTATATGCATATTACATATGTACTTGTGTTTGTTGGAGACCTGATAAAAGCTGTAGAATTTCTTCCTCTCATCATTCTGGTTTTATATTGATTTTGCCATGGATCTCCTTTTGAAGTATTCTTACTCTTGGTTTTCTGTTCTATTGATGAATTCACTGATCGCTTAAAATAATATATTATATATGCTACTTTCCTTGAATTTATAATACTTATTTAACCTTCTACATCTCATGGCTTGGCAGCTTGAACACCATGGCTTAGTTCTAGAATTCTGGCAGAAATCATTGAACCTCCTGACGTGGTCTGAAATACTGCGTCAGGTGTTTGTTAAAGCAGGGTTTGGTTCTAAGTTTGACATGACCCGTAAGGCAAATTGCCATAAGGTATACAATGTGCTGATAAGCATTATATTAATATGATAATTAATTGTGGCCTTTTTCAACTTGAATTTGATTCTAAGTTTGACATGACCTGAGGCAGATTGCCAGAATGTACATAATGTCCTGATAAGCATGATCTTTATATTCTAATCGTGTCCTTTTTCCTCCCAGTTTATCATTCAAATGTTATTCATAACATGCTTTAATATATGTTGGCAGTCCTCTTCTTTAAAACTGTGTCAGATCATCTGATTGTGTTTTGGCGAAGATAGAGATGTATCAAACTGTAATGTTGGAGTTTTTATTTGAAGATAAAACATCCATATACTGCATTTTCACTCTGGTTCTAAATAAGAACCTAAGCGTGCTATAAAATTTATGGAATTGAAATAATTCATTATAGCTGACCTTTGAAGAAATATTCATTTTTTTATTTGATCTCTTTAGGAAGTTAATCTAATGGATAAGTACAGCTTAAGTCCCGGTACGTTGAAGGGAGAGCTGTTTTGTATTTTATTGAGCCAAGTTAAGAGTGGTATGGAAGTTTCGGATTTGGCAAAATCTCCATCAGTAAGTCTTATTATACTATGTTAGCTGTACGAAAATAGCTTGTCCATTACTAGATGTTATTATCTTTTACTTAGCTGGGAGTATTTCCATTTTCTTGAAGATTGTCCAGTTGAATCTCACAGATGACCTTCACAACATGGAAGATTTGATCACCTCAACTCTCTCAGGCGACATAACACTGTTTGAAAAGATATCGTCATCTGGATATCGTTTACGAACCCGTGCAGTTGAAAAGGAAGTTGAAGATTATCTTTCTGACGAAGAAGGTTTTGGGAGTGGAGATGACATTTCTGAAGTCACTGGTGGAAATGATGCAATTGATTCTGAGCATGAGTCAAGGGAATCCAGTCCATCTAAAGTCTATGAAAATAATTCTAATTTCAATAGGACGATTTATAATGAAATTGATGAAAGCCATCCCGGAGAAGGGTGGTTGTTAGGCCTGATGGAGGGAGAATATTCAGATTTAAGCATGGAAGAAAAGCTCAATGCCTTGACCGCACTGATTGATCTACTTATTGCTGGACCCAGTATCGGAATTGAGGTAAATGTTAGACTGCTCTTTCGGACCTTCTTCTCCATGTTGTTGGGCTGTAACTGTAACTCTTTGGTGATATTAGGCTTATTTCTTATTTTCTCATTAATCTGGCCAAATTTGGTGAGTTTTCCCTTACGCCTGGCGAAGTGTCTGATGAACTGACAAGAACCTGTTTCATGGACTTGGTCGACAATATGCTTCGGTAGTATATGTAATCAATAACTAGAAATGCTTTTTTTTACTGTATCCTAATTAAAAAAACTAAAACTAGGCTAATGCTTAACAAATAGCTGTAAGTAAACAACCTGATTGCCTGGAATTGGGAGGTGGCAGTTGGTTGATTGTTCCGATTTACTTTAATGGATATCCTGGGAACTGGCAAGGGTCAGTTTGAGCTCTCATTCTATTTATTTCAATGTTAGTTTATTTGATAGATGCTGTCTTCTTTCATTTACCTCACATCTCATCTATCTTTCGGTTAATGCGATCTGCTAGTGTCATATTTTACATTTTTTGGGGGGAGA
The DNA here is from genome assembly GCA_025802335.1 of Pinguicula primuliflora. Classification (NCBI taxonomy): domain Eukaryota; kingdom Viridiplantae; phylum Streptophyta; class Magnoliopsida; order Lamiales; family Lentibulariaceae; genus Pinguicula; species Pinguicula primuliflora. Next base: position 98,893 of record JAOYMZ010000003.1, read on the forward strand.
AATCTATGGGAAGCAGATAGTTATATGCATGAGAAGTCTTTAGAAAACCGGTAATTATATGTTTTCTTTCTTTCTCAGTAGTCAGTATATAATATCTGACAAAATGTTTGTGTTCGGTTGCCATTTGCTCCAGTTAAAATTTCACCCCACACAAGGTAGAACCTTATCAATAACCTCCCATAGCATTAACTGGTTAACCTGGTGTATCTTTTCACAGAAAAATGTTAAATTGGTTTTAGTTGTCGTAAATGACACACCAATATTATTATTATCTGGAATTAGTTTGTCTAGTTTGAGAGGGCATACAGAGAAATGTACGACTGGTACCAGGAGGCTTCCTGTCTTTGCCTATCCGAAAGCTTTAGATTGCCTCATTGTAAAGACTAAAGACAGGTTCCTAATGTGTGTTGAGTCACCATCTTGCCGTTAACAGTAGTTATTTGGGCTGGGTATTTCACTTTCTTATTTTGTTATGTCATTTTTTCTATGATCCTGACCAACATGGCCAAACTAAACCTTCTTGTGTGTTTCCTCAAATCTACCATACTGGAATCCCTTTGTTCAAAGTTGGATCTATAAATATTCATGCAAGCTGATTTGAAATACCCCGCATGTGTTTCCAGGATCCACTAACACCAGATGTGCATTGCCCAGCAAAAAACAATCCCTATGGTTCTGGTGGCAAAATAAAGAGATCAACAGAAAAACAGTGCAATTCTTTCATGGTATTAGGGGGATCTTGTCAGAAAAAGATTGGTGAAACATATATAAATACACGAGAACAACCAATTGACTCTTTGGTTGTGGCTTCCCATGTTAATGAGTTAGAGAACCATGCAATCATGAAACGGGTTGCAATAAATAACAAAGCAGAGGAATATTTACATCCTATGCAGTCTATCTTATTGGGATCAGACCGTAGGTACAATAGATACTGGTTATTCTTGGGCCCTTGTGATGATTTTGATCCCGGACACAGGCGAATTTATTTTGAATCTTCCGAAGATGGACACTGGGAGATCGTTGATTCTAAAGAGGTTTTTTCATGTCCTTTTATTCTCTTGATTCGTTGAACTAGTCTTGGTTTCCACAAAAAATTTAGCTCCTACTTTGCTTGTATGCAGGCTTTGTGCTCTTTGTATTTGTCATTGGACCGTAGGGGTGCCCGGGAGGCTCGTCTCCTAGCATCGTTGGAGAACATAAAAGCAGCTATGGAACAATTAATGTCCAAAACTCCAAATGATGCTGGGAACAAACAACTCCCACATTCCGATGAATCTGCACTTACTACTTCTAGGGATGATAGCTCACCTGTGTCGGATGTTGACAATGTGTCAAGTTTGAGTAAAATGCAATTTAAGAGTTCCAAATCTGATGCTTCCGGTGTTGATGGATATGATAACAAGGGAAATCAGCAGGTGGAGAGGACTGTTCATTCTCAAGCTTTTGATGCGTATATATGGAAATCATTTTACCATGAACTTGGCACGGTCAAAAAGGGAAAGAAGGCTTGTCTGAACTTGCTTAGGAGATGTGATCAGTGTCATGACCTCTATTGGAGAGATGAAAAGCATTGCAGAGTTTGTCATACCACATTCGAGCTTGATTTGGAGTTGGAAGAAAGATATGCAGTTCATTCTGCTATGTGCAGGACCAATTTTGATGCTAAAAAATTTCAAAGAAAAAAAGTTTTGTCATCCCAATTGCAAGCTCTGAAAGCTGCGATCTATGCAATCGAGGTGGGTGTTTAATGTTTATAGTTTTATTTTCATTATCTACAACGTAAACGGCTACACCAAACTTGCACATTAGCTACTCTACTCTATCTTGTGCCAAGTGGTGAAAATAATTCTGCTTAACTTGCTTGCCAAAACCATGAAATATGCCATTGAACTTGTTACTGCATCCCTGGGTGTCTGTTTCTGTAGTCAAGCTGTTAACTTGTTTGGGTAGTTGAATATATCGTAATATCCTTCCTCATAAGATTCTTTTTGACGTCATATATCAATATTATGCCAAACAAGATTTTTTTATCTGATATTAGAGGGGGATACCTGCATATCTCGTGTCATCACATCTGTCATCAATCACCTCTGGACCTGTATGGCTTGTTTACCGAAGTTAAGGCTCCTTTCAATATCAGGGTTCTGTTTCCCTTTTCGCACATGCAAATAGGACATTAAGATACCTTTCTGAACTTGAAAAACTTTGTGAAGATTTTCATGCCAAGTAAAGTGATGAATTAGTAACGCAAAGCACCAAATTTTGTAGCAAGAATATATAGAGGTAGGACGAAATTTCCATGTTCCTACTCTCATCTAAAGTTTGTGTAAAGATATATTGAAGTATAAAAAATATTATGTCAGGTTTGATGTAACAACTTTTGTGTACGAAGATTATGTTTTTTGGGCTAAAGATCTGTTTTTATCTTCTCATGCATCTGCGTGGGTTTCAATATTTGGTTATTTGCTGCATTTTCTGACATTGTATAGTATTTGAACTAGTTGCAAGATTGTTTGACGAATTTGGAACATTTGAAACAGCTCTTTTACAATGTTTATCGAATTTTGCAGTCCGCTATACCTGAAGAGGCCTTGCTGGCCTCGTGGAAAAGATGTGCTCATAATCTATGGGTCAATAGGTTACGAAGAGCCTCCAATTTGAAAGAGTTTGTGCAGGTTACAACTTTTTCCCATCTAATACATGGTTAACAGTACCGGAGGGTGCACTCATTCCTGTTTCTGATTTTATAGGTGCATGCTGATTTTGTTACTGCAATCAATGAAAATTGGTTCTATCAAAACAATATCTTGGGCTCATACTGTACTTTAGATGAAATATTTTCGAACTTATCAACTGTGCCACAAACATATTCGGCGGTCGCACTTTGGCTTGTTAAACTGGATTTATTGGTATCCTCTCATTTGGAAAAGCAGCAAATTATAGAATCCGATTCACGCCATCGATAGTAAGGTATGCAATTTTTCCAGGTTGTACCTTATCCGAATGATGTTGCTAACGCACAAGTGTTGGTAGATGCTGGCTTCTAGTTTAATCAGCATTTATTTTGCATGGCTTCTTTTGTCATTTCAATCTTTTCCTTGCTCGTGCTCCGAGATCTCCTATGCCGGCCGGGTTTTTTCAGGCCTAGGCGCCCCCCGCACGGGAGACCTAAGTGTACGCTTAGGCAACATTTGGGCAGGGCTAGGGCGACCGCCCAGCACGATGCATGCTTTTTAGAACACTGTATTTGGCCATGATTAATTCTCATTTGGACAATTTTCTTCCCTTCTTTCTTTCAGCCCGAAATCCGTTCCTGTTCCTGTTTCCCTGCTACGAGGCTCCTGGCCGGAAGACATAACTGGAAAAAAAAAAAGTCCCAAATTCGTAAAGATAGTTTAGCTGTTGCTCTCACAACATCAGTTTGGTTGAAGCAATTTCTTGCATATTTTTTCCTATCAAAGTCAAATGAGGCATTACATTTTGACACTTTTGGCTCTGCTGCATAATCTGCCGGTCTTTTCTTCGGATAAGTAGCTCATTGCTGGGTTCCTGCCTTTGCCGAAAAATATATATTGTTCCGGAAAAGATGAAGGGTTTGCCTCAGTTTTTGTAAGTAGAATAAAAGTTTGGTGTTTGTTTTAGGTTACTTGAGGTATATATCCCATCGCAGATTGCAACTGTATAGTAGCTGGAAGGACGGATGTGCTAGAGAATTCAACCTATGTACGTTTGTTAATGGGGCATGTTGTATGCGTCTCTCATTATAAGCTTGACGTCTTCACGGTTCATTCTAGGTGTTGTTTCGCTGTGGTATTTGGTGCAACTTTTACCCTTTGAAAATGTGGAAAAGATTCATACTCTTGTTTCAAACTTCAGCCGGAGCTGCTATTGTCGGACACATCATACCGACCAATTCCGACCGACATTCAGTTGGAGGGTGGATTCAGGATGTTGGTCATAATTGTCGGTAAAATCAACGCCCCATCGCTAGGGGTGGACAAACGGTTCGGTATTGGGACCGTTGGTGCTGATAACCGAGAACCGTTTTCGGTAAAACGGAAAAACGGTTCGGTTCCGATTCCTGAATAATGTTTTCCGTCGGTTCTCGGTCCGGTTCCGGGAATGCATTTCAGTTCTCGGTATTTACCCGATATTAATATAATTTTAAATAAAATATATAAATGAATAATAATTAAAATTTAATTATTCAATTTTAAGGTATTTTCAAGAGGGAACCGTTTGAGAACCGTTGGAACCGAACCGTTAGAACCGAATCGATTCCCGAACCGAACCGATTCCCGCATTATCGATTTTTTCGGGAATACGAGTATTCGGGACGGTTCCGGTTCCAAAACAATTGGAACCGAACAGTAACGGGACGGGAACCGGTATTACCAATACCCGTCCCGAATACCCGTTTGTCCACCCCCACCCATCGCAATAGTATGCAAATCACAATAGAGTCAAGGCATATGTAACATGCTTATATAGGTGAGGAGTAGGAAATCATAAACTTTGACCCGCAATTGTTACTTTCAAAATCAACCAACTCCTCTTTGACAATAATTAGTAATTAGAATTACGAAGTTAACGGAATTTTTTTGTGGTATATTTCGTGATGCCAATGGAGAAATGTTACTAGCCTTTTTGGTCATTCAAGTGCTGCATCCGGTATCAGTGTTCGAGAAAGCACTAGGCGGATCCTGGCCGGTCAGGGCTCGTTCAGCGCCTAAGCGGGCTTTTAATCAGAATAAGCGGTAATTCGGGCAAGGTGGGCGGCAACATACTAGTGCTTAGGTGGCACCTAAGCGACCTACTTCTCGAACAGAGTCCGGCATATAGGCAGAAATGTAGGCTTTGCGCATTGACTATTGCAAGGGAGCAGAATTTTCTCCAGTTGATATACGACACAGTCTCTTAAATATTATTTCACGCTGTTTTGTTGGACTCTTGCTCCTTGGCAAATCAGACGATATTTAAAGGAAGTTCAAGTTCTAAGAAATCAATTGTCTTCTTTTTGTATCACTCGTTGCTTTCGGGAGGCGAATCAGGCGGCTGATCTCCTAGCCAAAGCTGGTGCTGATTGCTCGCCTAAGGTGGAAGTATTACTCCAAGGAGACAATACTCCCTCCTATTTCAGACGTCGTGACAAATAAAAGCAGCATCTTTTTCTATTTTCTAGTCGTTAACACTATTTATCATCTATTTTCTGTAAAATAAGAAATATAATGTCATACTCTTTCCTCTCCTAGAATTTTCTCTGCCAAGGGCTTGCACAGGTTTTAAGGAGGTGGAATAACATGCAAAAAAATTTCGTTGGAAGGTCAAAGGTTATCATAGAGGTGCTTTGCACCCCTTTTGGTTTTATTAATAAAATTCCAAAATTTGGATTAAAAAGTAAAAAAGTTAATGGAATATAAAATTTTGATACTTTATGTATTAATTTTCATCCATCATGTCAATTTTGTCAAAATTGATGGGATGGTGATGGAATTTAAGGGGGGTGCTATTTGTATTACCTGTAAGCCGAAAGAATCGAACGAATAGAACAAAATAAGTACAACAACACACTTGGATGTATGTGTTGAGTGGTCTCATGGCAATATTTCACAAGATTTGCGTTTGGTTGTGTTGTAGTCTCCGAAGCATTTCTCGAAATTGAATGGGTTGTGTTAAACAAAGGTCATGCACAATACCAGGGGGAAGAGACTGGGTATCGGCTACGAAATTCCAATCATGAATATCGGAAGGGAAAACCATCGCCCTCAGCCATGCGTTTCCTATTCCAGCCACCATGAGAAGTCGGACATCTTCAGCTTCATTTTAGTTTTGCGCAATTTTTAGGCGTTTGTCGATCTTTTGTATTTTGTATTTCCGGCCTTAGTGCCTCCAAAGTATTTAAAAAAAAAAAGGTCCTCCAAATATTTTATTTTTGAGAATTATTTATTCAGTGGATGTGTCAAAAAATAATTTCGTCCAATTATTTGCATTTGGTGTCAATTGCGATTTGAGTCCAACCCGTTTCCCGAAAGAAAGAATGCCCCTTCGGAAACCTTTGTCCCGTACTTTGCAGACTTTGAATCTGCGGACGGAATCGAGAAACCCACTAATTCCACCGCCGTTACTGCAACCGCCGCCACTTTTCTCTTCTCCGCCGGATACAGTTCTCGTTGACAGGGCCATAGCAATACTCAAACGATATGACCCATCCCTGCTTGACCCTCTGGCATCTAAGTTTACCCATCAATCCGCCTCCTATTTTCTATTACGATCTCAAGAGAATCAAATACTGGTGCTGAAATTCCTAGATTGGGCGCGGAAATTGCCGTTCTTTAGTAGCCACCTACAATGCTACTGTCTGTCGATACACATCCTAACTCGCTTCAAATGTTACAAAACAGCCCAATCCCTGGCTGAGGATGTTGCTATGTATTTTCCTGCTGATGATAATGAGGATTTAGTGTTTTCGTGCCTTAAAGATACGTACCAGGCGTGTCACTCGAGCTCGGCGGTATTTGATTTGGTGGTGAAAGCATTTTCTAATTTGAAGCTGATAGATAGAGCTTTGGGTATGATTAACTTAGCAAAGTATCATGGTTTCATGCCAACTGTACTGTCTTATAATGCTGTTATAGAGGCGATTATTCGAACTTCTGCTAGTGGAAACATCGAGGTAGCTAGAGATGTCTATCATGATATGGTGGATAATGGTGTTTCTCCCAACGTTTTTACGTACAACGTCTTGATTAGGGGGCTGTGTGCAAACAAAGAAATGGACAAAGGATTAGCGTTATTTGAGGAAATGGAGAAAGAGGGATGTTTACCGAATGTAGTTACATATAATACCATTATGGATGCATATTGTAAGTCAGGGAATATCAGTGAGGCATATGAATTGTTGAAACGGATGTGGGAGAGAAATTTGGAGCCAAATGTGATAACGTACAATGTAATAATTAATGGGTTATGTATATATGGGAGAATACAAGAGACAAGCGAGGTTTTGAAGGAGATGAAAGGAAGAGGCTTGATTCCTGATGAAATTACTTATAATACCCTTGTTAATGGGTATTGTAAAGCGGGAAACTTTCATCAAGCTCTAGTGTTACAAGCAGAGATGGTGGGTAATGGATTGTCTCCTAATGTGGTGACGTACACTTCTCTGATAAACGCCTCATGCGGAGCAAGGAAATTGCACCGAGCCATGGAGTTCTTTGACCAGATGCAGGTTAGGGGTCTTAAACCAAATGACAAGACATTTACAACGATGATTGATGGCTTTTCTCAGCAGGGTTTCATGGATGAAGCTTATGGGCTTCTAAGTCAAATGATCACTAGGGGATTTGCACCTTCCATCGTGACATACAATGCACTGATAAACGGGCATTGTCTGTCAGGAAGAGTTGATAATGCCTTAAAGGTTATTCAAACTATGAGTGGGAACGGCATATGTCCAGATGTCATTAGTTACAGTACAATCATCAATGGGTTCTGTAGAAATTTTGATTTAGATAAGGCGTTTCTATTGAAAGAGGAGATGTCTGACAAAGGAATCGTCCCTGATACCATTACTTACTCGTCCTTGATCCAAGGGCTTTGTGGGCAGAGGAAATTGACTGAAGCTTGTGAATTATTCAAGGAAATGTGTGGACTAGGTTTGCTGCCTGATAAGTGTGCATATACCACTCTTATTAATGCTTATTGCGTTGAAAATGATATTGGAAATGCAATTAGTCTCCATGATGAAATGATTAGTAAGGGTTTCTTTCCTGATGTTGTCACATATAATGTGTTAATAAACGGGCTAAGCAGGCAGTCTCGCAGTAAGGAAGCAAAGCGACTTATTTTCAAGTTGTTCTATGATCAATCTGTTCCTGAAGATGTTACTTACGATTTTCTGATAGAAAGTTGTAGTAATATTGAGTTTCAGAGTGTCGCGGCTCTTATAAAGGGATTCTGCATGAAAGGTTTGATGAGTGAAGCTGATAGAGTTTTTCAGGCAATGCTTAATAAAAATCACAAGCCTAGTGAAGCAGTTTATAATATTCTCATACATGGTCATTGTCGAGCTGGGAATTTGAAGAAAGCCATTGACCTATACATGGAAATGGTGCATATTGGGTTTGTTCCTCATCCAGTAACAGTTATTGCTATTACTAAAGATCTCCACAAAGTAGGGATGCTAGATGAGATCGGCCATATTCTACAGGAGACTTTGAGAAGCTGTAAAATCATCGATGGTGACCTCGCAAAAGTCCTTGTTGAGGTTAATTATAAAGAAGGGAACTTGGATGCTGTATTTAACACTATAACAGAGATGGCCAAAGATGGACTTCTTCCAAATGAATCTTGATTTTCATAGTGTTTCATCAAAAGCAAAACACCCTAGATTTTCATAGACATGTGAAACAGATTACTGTCTATGTTTCGACTCGCATTAGTGTGATAATCCAATACCAGACGGATTCTGGAAGATGACAATCCACCACAGGTAAAATTTCTCAGTCCTAAGGTCAGTTGCTATAGAAGCCACTGTCTCAGGTACCATGAGATCATTGTAGGCAAGAGGAGTCATCATTGTTCCAAGCATTTTTATATGCGAAGGAATTTTCCCATCTGGCTTAAGTCAAAATGGATCTAGTCCTGCCATTGCCCTGCTTCTAAAGAAGACAATCCAGTCCCTGAATATTCTCATAAGAGGCAAGTTAAAGAAATCTGGTGTCTATCTTTTTTTTGGGGTGGTGGTGTCTGTCTTTGACATTAGATAGACTTGTTCTTTAATCTTATATAGTCCCTTTGACTATGATTCATTCTCTTTTGGACAATTTTGCCTTTCTTTCAGCAGTAGCGGAACCCATAACATGTCCTCATTTGTCCATGTTACCCTGCTACTATGCCATCCTGCCCGGAAGATAAACTGAGAAAAAGATGAGCCAACTGCGTAAAAATAGTTCAGCTGTTGCTCTCATCACATCAGTTTGGTTGATGAATCAGTTTCTTGCATTTTTTCCTCCTGAAGTGAAATGAGGCATTTCTTTGACACCTCTTTGGCTCTGCTGCATGATCTACCTGTCTTTTCTGTGTATAAGCAGAGGGTCTTTGCCGAAAAATATATATTATTCTGGAAAAGATGGAGTACATCAGTTTTAAGTAAAATAAAAGTTTGGTGTTTCTTCTGTTTCAGCAATCAGCATGCGGTGGGGTACTACGAGATAAACATGGTAACTGGGTTGGTGGATTCTTTTTTCGACTTGGCTGCTGTTCTGCCCTTACGGCAGAGCTTTGAGGAATCTTTCATGGTCTAAAGCTTGCATGTGCATTGAACTTACGGCACTGTGTACTCCACTCCGACTGCCAGCAGGCTTTAAACCTACTCGAGGGTAGATCTTTGGACCTACACAACCATGAGCTGCTCTGCCGCATCCAAATCCTAGCCAGCTCCAGTGCTGCGTCTGGCTTTCGATTTCTGCAACCGAAGGCTATGGCAAAGGCAGGTCTTTCTGCTCTGGATCTTTTTTTTTCCTGCTCTGGATCACAATCTCCTTTTCTTCTCAGATTCAGGTTGTTCAGTCAGCGGCTCGATTCAGGCCAGGGGCTTGTTCTCTATGATGCACTTCGTTCTGAACAGACAGGAAGCAACTGGCCCTATCAGATTTGGTTCGTTACGATATCCGTTCATGGCGCAAGATGAAGGGGTTCGGACGAGCTCTTACTCTCCTTTCAACATCCATTTTGATCCTCCCTGATTCAGGGCTGTTTTGTATCTAATCTCTAGGCATTCGCCTCCTTGATAGTAAAAAAATAGGCAACTGCTTTCTTCATATAGTACATGGTACGTTTAACACTCTGGAAGAACTTTGCCACTTAATACAACTTTAAACCCCCCTTCCAAAAGAATTAAAAGGAAAGAGAGCTAATCACTATACTGCTTCGTCGAAATAATTGTTACTCAGAATCAGTTTCCACAGCTGGAATTGTTCTGAAACGTGCAAATGGTCGAAAATCATATGTTTCTCTATCATGTGTGATCATAGATCTCTTTCTCTTTTGTGTGAATCCCTTCTCATAACTTGGATCGGTCAAGAGAGCAGTTCCTCTGTCTATCTTACTGGAGTTCTTATCCTCAGCAAACCTGGAACAACCAACAGTAATATAATTTTTGGTATAGCACAGATCAACATAGTATTTTAGTGTATAGAGGAGCAATCAAGAGTATATGGTTGAGTTTGAGTACACAAAGTCTGTGTTGCCATATAGCCTTACCTTTCACGAATGATCTTAAATGCTTCTTTCGTCGCATAAGGTAAACCCGTCTTTGGATCACGGTAACTGCAGGAAAGAAAATGAGGAATAAGGACCAAAATCCTATATCTATTGATCTTCAGAACTGTGGCATCAGGAAACTTACACTGCTGGCAGCCCGGTAACAGCACAGACTGCCTTTTCCGGATCTGAATGTGCATCATCATAAATAAAAACAAGCAATAAAAAGGGGGAGGAAAATTTCCTATCACAGTATGCAATCTACGATCATCCATTTTCTATCAAATGCAAATATCTATATGTTCAATGATGCCGTAGTCTGATAAGAGCTGGAACATAAGACTATGTTCCGCTGTGCTTCAGAGTGTGTGCCTTTGGAACTCTATATAATATATATTACGGGCCGATAGATTCCTATATATCAAACTTAGCAGCATGAACAAAAGGGTGGAGAACGAAATCTGAATATATACTTGTGTACGAATTGCTTACATGGTGCACATGTGGTGGAGATTTCCGAGTCGAACGATGATCCATTCATGAAACCTAGATACGAGCGACCTGCATAAAATACGTTAAGCACTTACCCACTCTACCAAGACACATTTAAATAAAATAGAGAGTTTAAATTAGTTGAAATAGACACCAATAGAAATATATGCGAGTAATAGGCACTTGGAAAAATGTAAGTCGGATTCAACTCAAACAGAAAAAGAAAGCTTGCCATTTCTAGAAATATATCGTATCTGTGGACCACTGTAAACTTCTTTATGCACAATAGCTCTTTTCTTAACTTCTTCTTCTCTTGCCAGCACCTTTTCCAGGTTTCTCAAATTCATTATCTCTGCAGCATGAACTCATGTCACACAGTTAAGACGCTATCGGGGTTATACATGAATATTTTGAAACAATCTTACAAGATCAATTCATTGGAAGCACCTGTTTGAGCTGCTTCCAGAAGCATCTCTTCCTGTGTCATCCTCTTCTCCTCACCTTCCTTTTTCCTTTTTATGGGCTAAAAATTAAGAAAGGAGGAGCCATTTAATTATATTGATATATTTTTTTCGTATTATATTCATATGAATGAACAGTGAGAAACTTAAGGATCCACAAATAAAGTTATGCAGCTACCGTATAGCTTCTAATGCAGATTAATTCCATTGCAAGAGATGTTTTTCTTTTTAGCATAACATATCCATAATCATAACTTCACCATACCCTCATTGTAGCTTGCAGCGCCGCACGTATTGCATCTCTCTCTGCTTGCCTGATAATCACAGAAGTTCTAGTTGATTTTCGAACAGTTTTCTCAACATCAGCATCATCAGGAGCATCATGATGTTCCGATGCAGTGGATTGCTCTGAAGTTTTCCCGTCTCCTGGTGTACCTTCTGATTTCGAAAGGGTTTTTTCTTTCTTTTTCTTCTTTGTTTTCGGTTGCTTACCTGGATATACCAGTTTCCTTTTTTTCCTGTCCCAAGATAAAGAGTGCATAAACACGTCTGTGTTCCAATGAGGTTATGTTCGATTTAGGAAGAGGATAGGGGACCTCTCATCAGGTTCGTTTTCCATTGTTTCATCTGCCTCGGGCTCCTGTGGTGTAACTTGAGTAAGTCAAAAGGAATGATAATGGTAAAGAAGGGAGTGCTTAAAATGGTGAAAGCCCAAACTTACATCTTCATCAAAGTCACTATCAAAAACGTCAGCGACCTCTCCTTCTTCTTGATATTCTTGATCGTGCTCTTCCTGGAAACAAATGGAAGAAGAACTCAGCTCAATTTGTAACCAATGATGGGCTTACTTTATCCAGAGCTTTGAAGGGTGCAGGGAAAAAAATACACAAACAAGGTAATCAAGGGTGATATTTAATTCTGAGAACATTGCATTTTCCGTAGCTTCACCACTAAGATCCTGTAATATGCATTCGGCTTCCCATCCCACCATAAAACTACATATAAACATTCCCAGAAACTGCTGGTGCTTTTCATTCCAAACCAAAAAAAAGGCAATGGATCATATTAATCACGAATTCAAAAATTCTAATCTCTGTCAGTAATCTAAAGAAGATCCTTCCATTTTATCATGAAAATGCTGCCAATTACGTCAGTTACATTAGGGAAATACGGCGAGACTAGGACGCATCATGATTGCAAAGAAAAAACGTTATCCATTATTGAAAATATACCTCTTTAAGTGCATCCTGATTCCAGAATTGATCATCGTCTTCAACCTCGTCATCAAGTAATCTGGTCATACGCTTGCCCCTGGTAGCCCGGGAGGCTCTATCAAGAGAACCATGCTGCAGAGCATCTTTCTGGCTATTCTCCTCCATACACTTTCGCTCTCAGAGCCGAGATAATCAAACAAAAGATGGCATGTATCAACACCAACAAAACCAAAGCTTCCCGCTTGGATCTCACTGCAGCGTTTCAACAAACCCCATTAACGCCCGTAGAATATTAACAGAATCAGCATTCAATCCATCCCCCAAAATTAAAACAAGCGTTAGCTACCAGTTAAATGACGATTCAAGTCATTTTGACCTGTCAAAAGACCATCGACTGAAAAAAGAGGTCCGTCTATGCGGGAATGGGATCTACTTTCTCGACATCGGCCAGGTTATCCTCAGCTGGTAACGATTGTTGTCGGGCCAGCCTCGCCTGGTTTGTAGCAATTTTGGGTCGGCCTGAGTTCAAATTAGTTTTTTTAAATATATTAAAATGTAAATATAACAACATATTTTTTTAAAATTTTTTTTTATTCATATCTAGTGAGACGTCTCAAAATTGTTGATAATTGATAAATCAAATAAAAAAAATAACGGGTCCACGCATACCACGGCACTCCCGCTTACTCCCTCTTTCTTAGAGCAGGAGTGCTACATGTCCCGAAGGCCTCATACCCGAATTTCAGTGCACCCATTCATAGCGCGCTACGTGTCCCGAAGGTCCCATACCCGAATTTCTTAGAGTCGGTCAGATTCGATGGAAAATTGTTGAATGTGCTACAAAATGACGTCTAATTTTTAAAAATATCATCCACCGGTCTTTGAGGCATCGGTCTTTGGAAGATCGGTATATCGTGTTATCGGTCTTCCAAAGACCGGTAGTGATTAAGATTCGTTAATCACGTAATTAAGAATATGCCGGTCATTCAGAAACCGCTACGTTTAAAAGTTAATGAATTGATATATATTTATAAACGCGTAATGCAAACAAATTGAATTTTCAAAAACAACAAATATCAATAATTTTAGTCATATAAAAATGTCATCCAATCTTCTTGATCATTTTCGGGCTCCGTCCTGTCTTGTGGTGTGCTGCCAATGCCTAATGAAAAACTTGGGGATCGTCTACCCTGAGTGGCTCGCGAAATACTCGGGCCTCATATATCCTGAACACTACTAGGTAACCGGCGGCGAGATAAGCGTCCCACATCCCCGCATCGAATATATATACTGTCTCACACGTCTGTCCAATCGAAACTTGCGTATATACAGATCTGGATGATGCGTCCTCATCACATCATCCAGACGGATCTCCTCATTCAACACTCTAGAACTACGATGGGTAGCCAAATTCCATAATACCTCCTCAGAAATCGGTCTGTACAAATCAGATCGCCGACTCTGCTGGGAACTCATCCTACATACCAAATCATAATAAATCATAACAATTCCTAACAACTAATAACAATTCCTAATAATTCATAACAATTCATAACAATTCTTAATAATTCATAATAATTCATAATAATTCATAACAAATTCATAACCATTCATAACAATTTCATAACAATTCCTAATAATTCATAACAATTCATAACAATTCATAATAATTCATAACAATTTCATAACAATTCCTAATAATTTATAACAATTCCTAAAAATTCATAACAAATTCATAATAATTCATAATAATTTCATAACAATTCTTAATAATTTAATAACAATTCCTAATAATTCATAACAATTCATAATAATTCATAACAATTACATAATAATTCCTAATAATTCATAACCATTCTAAAAAATCCGAAAAAAATTCAAAAAATCCGAAATTCGAAAATACTTGAAAGAATAACTTGTCGAAAGAAAAATTAGGAAGAAGTCGTCGAAAGAAGTGTCTTCGAACTCGCCGGAAGAGGAAGAAGTCACCGGAAGAGTATGAATCGCCGTAAGAGGAAGATGTGCTGGAATACTTGCGTTTGAACCGGTCTCGGGCGTAGATATAAGGTTTTTTCGCACCGGTCTTCGGAAGATCGGTATTTCTAGGGGTGGACGTTCGGAATCCAAAATTCAGAATTCAGTCAGAATTCAGAATCCTTTCTGAAATTATTTTGGAAGCCGAATCGCAATCCCGATCCATTTCGTATTACAATCCGAAATTTCGGAATTCAAAATTTCGGAATTCGAAATGCCCTATATTTCGGAATTCGGAATCCAAATGTCCACCCCTAGGTATTTCGTATTACCGGTCTTCCAAAGACCGGTATGTTAAAAAGTTAAACAACAAATTATATTTAATACATACCTGTCTTCCGAAGACAGGTATCTTCTTAAATACGTGTGATTAGCGAATATTAATTCTTACCAGTCTTTGGAAGACCAGTGACTCGATATACCGATCTTCCAAAGATGGGTGCCATCCACCGATCTTTGGAAGACCGGTGGATGACATTTTCAAAAATTACCTCCAATTTTGTGGCACAAAAAAAAAATTCCCATCCCAATTCCCACTTGTGCATTTCACCCCATCACGATACCTTCTGTAATTGGAAATTTTTTTCATTTGCCACAAAATAGTGACTAATTTTTGGATTTGCCACAAACCGGTCTTCCGAAGACCGGTGAGAGTGACTGTGGAATTAATGAGGATTATGGGATGAGCTAAGCTATATACGTCCAATGAAAAAGTGTGATTGTGGAATTAATGAGGAGGAACGCATGATGCAATTTCTGTTTGGTCTTAAGAGTGAGTTTGAGCCAGTGATTGGTAACATACTTGCATCTAACCCGTTGCCAAGCCTGAACAAGGCTTATAGCATAATTCTTACCATTGAAAAGCAGAAGGAGGGGTTGTCTGATTCCAATGATGCGATGAGCCATGAGGCCTTCATGTCCAAATTGTTTGAAAACTAGAAGTCTGGTGCTTTCAAATTCACCGGTTCTGGTCCAGCATCAAAATGGCTGGGAAGAACTTCCTGAGGGTGCGAGAACCTGAGAGGCAAACCTGAAATAAAATGTGATTACTGTCAATTACTTGGTCACACTGCTGCAGAATGCTACAAGCGCAAGACCTGTATCAACTGTAATATGAAGGGTCATTCAATCATGAATTGTTTCGCTTGCGTGAGCAGCAGAGGAAGGGAAGAGGACTCCAAGCAGCTAATGTAGTGGAAATGGAATCTCCCTTAACCCTAGGACAAAACATCACAGCTCCCCCAAATTTGAGCATGGTGCAGTTGGCATAAATGTTCCAGGATTTTATTCAGACCAGAACTGCTCATTCTAGTTCCACCAGACCAGATGAGGAGGCCTATACTGGTAAAATACTTAATCATGCTCTTACTGTGGCCCCTTTACTTGATGATAAGATGTGGATAATAGACACTGGTGCTTCCTCACATATATGCCACAATTCGAAGTTCCTAAATAGTAGTCAGTGTATTTCAAAACCTGTGGTGGTTAAACAGGCGGATGGTGCTATTGCTTATGCGAAACATACTGGAGATTGTGCTTTAACTCACAATCTTACACTTCACAATGTATTATATGTTCCTACATTCCGCTTCAATCTTATATCTGTGTCACAGCTTACTCGGTTTTCAAATGCAGCGGTTATATTTTTTCCCCGCTTCTGTCTTATGCAGGACCTAGCCTCTAAAAGGGTTCTTGCAATAGGGCAGAAGCTCAAGGGACTTTATATTTTGGACACATAAGTTGGAGCTTTGCAGCAGTTTAAGGCCTTTTATGCTTTGCTAGGCAATACTGCCTCTTTTGTTGCACCTAAATGTGATTCTGAATTCCTTTTGTTGTACCCCGCACCAGTTTTCTGAATTTTGTACTTGGGCCCCAGGTTTCCGGAAATTACAAATTCACCCCCACAGCATTAAAAAAAGGAAAAAAGTCCAAAATTTTGAAGAGAGGGACAGCAAAAAAAAGACCGAAAGTGATAAAGTTCACAACTAGAGACCACGAATAGACCACGCCTTCCCAAAAATGTGTTACTGTGTTGAGTGGGTCCCACCACAAATCTTGTGGGACCCACCACATTTGTCACTTTACGTGGGATAGTCGCGAACTTTAGGGGTGGGAAAAATCACTCCTCAAGACCGACAAAGAAGAAGAGTGGGCCCAATCAAAAAAGGGAGAAAAGTAATCCAATAAAGAAAATAAAAAAGAGGCGGCCAAGGAATAAAAAGGAGGAGAGTGGCACAAGACGAAGGAAAAACGGGGAGTTCCCACATACATAGTAGGCTATGGCCGAAAAGGAGAGGAAGAAAAAAAGAAGAAGAAAGAAGAAGGAAAGAAGAAAAGAAAGGAGAGAAGTTGGATACAAAATCTCGCCGAACAAGAAATAAGGGAGAATTCTGATTTCCTTTTTGTACTTCTTTTATTTCGTTCTTTGGGTGTTAGGAAACAAGAGATTGATCCTGTGAACACTCGATTTTTGTGATTTGAATATTGAATTCTCTACTCTAGTTTTCATGGATTCTTGGTTGATTGAGTTCTCTCTGTCTTTGATTATATCAGAATTTAATTTGTCTTTATTCATGACCATGAGTAGCTAATTCTTTTGTATATGATTGTAGAGTAGTTCTTATGCACATTAATTGATTATGGTATCCAATTACATGAAGCAATATGATTTATTTATTGTTTGTTGTTTATCAATGTCTTCAATTGTCTAAGGTGAGTAGGACCACCGAGCCACAAATCTTAGGAAATTCGAGATAGGAGGACCACCGTGCCCTAGAGACTAGAGGAGTAAGACTACCGAGCCACCCTTTAGATAGCTCAAGCAAACAATATTCTAGTTTAGGCGCCATTGGTTTGGGTCTAGATAGAAAGGTTCAATACCTAGATCTCAATCACGATTTATCATGAGAACTAGCGTTAATTGATAAGTCATAAGTTAGAAGATAACCACCTAGAAGTGGGGAACCCTATGGCCTTTGAGGTGAACTAATAACCATTGCATGTTTAGGATACCCGATATTAATTATGTGCATCTGAATGAAACTACAAACCTCTACTCCTTTTTCGCATCAATCATTCTCTAGAACTTCTCGTCCTTTTCAACGCTTTTTATTTAACTTCTTTATTTGTTTTTTTAGTTGTTAGAAATCAAAACTAAACCCTCACTTTTAATTGCTTTTTTAATTGCTTTATTCCGAGTCAGTGATTAGCACGATAGTAATATAAGTCAACCTACACCGAGTTCTTGAGAGATTCGACCTCGGGGGGTGCTTTGTACATTTACGAGTTATTTATTTGATCACGCACTACAACGAGATCACCTGACCCAACAACTGCTGATCACGCTTCTTCTCTCACCAGACCATCTGATAATTCACTGGTACCGACACCCATAATAACTGATGAAGCGCCTGGTATGGCGGGAGCACAACCAACCATTCCCATGATCATGAGTCCTGCGATCCCTGAGACATCTGGGACAGAATTACTTGCGCCTACTCCTAAAATAGCTGGACCTAGTTATGCCATACGCGAAAGCACCAGACTTACAGTTCATCCTGTTTGGCATAAGGATTATTACATGCCATCTCATACGGCCCTCTTGACTTCTGCAGCTATGAACAATCTTACAATCCCAACCGAGCTTGAACCACATTCATACTCTCAAGCTTCCAAAGATCCTCATTGGATAGATGCTATGAAAATCGAACTGGATGCCCTGGAAAAGAATAACACTTGGGTTGTTGCTGATCTTCCCCCCGGGCAAAAGGCCGTGGGATGCAAGTGGGTATTTAAACTGAAGAAAAACCCTGATGGAACTGTTTCTAGGTACAAGGCCCGATTAGTTGCGAAAGGATACAACCAGATTGAAGGCTTACACTATACAGAAAGCTTTTCCCCAGTCGCTAAACATACCACTGTTCTACTATTGCTTACAGTTGCAGTTGCAAAAGAATGGTCAATTCTCCAACTTGATATCAACAATGCATTTCTTAATGGGACATTAGATGAGGAGATATACATGCAACCACCACCCGGTGTAGCAGCCTGTTCTACTCATGTGATCACTTATGGATGTTTAAGTGACATACTTATGGATGTTTAAGTGACATGGGCCAAGCTAATCTTGTGGCCCAGCTGATATTATGGCCCATTTCACTTACTAATCAATATCTCTCGTTACAAAAGTGACTGAGTGTGGGACTAGGGTTCTCTTATCTTGAACTGACGAATCTCTTCATACTATATTCTTCAAGTTTGAATGGTTGCAGCACTGTCTTTTGAAGCTTCCAGCATTTCACTCACAGACTTTGGCTCTGAGTCTTGGTCCGTAAGAACATCTTGAGGACACCAGCGTTCAGCGGAAAATCCAGATCTAGAAACCTTGTATTTGATTCCGATTTGTTTCGGTTTGTTTGTTATTTACATTGTTTTGAACAGTGTAACCGTGGTTGTCTAGTGGATTTTGAAGGCTGGGTTCGCACCTCAATGTGGAGTAGGAATTTGACGATAGATCGATTGATCTTGAAAATTCCGAACCACGATAAATCATTGTGTTCATTTCCCTTGTTCATTGATTATCAGTCTACAAACATAAAGATAGTAACTTTAATTTACAACATCTTCTCCTCGGTGCTGGATAATACACCATCTGCTAAAGCCAGATGTAAATTAGCTATAGCATTTGCATCCATCTCGATCCATTTATCATCTTTGACATCCGCTGGTCGGTCACCAATAGCCGTCAGACAATGATCTTTTTGCAAGATAACCTTTATCTTCGATTTCCACAGCGAGAAATTACTCCTGTTGAATTTTTCCAACTCAAACTTTGCTGTCATAGCTTCTATCATGAACGCAGCTCCGATACCAATTGTTGTAAAAATAGGACGGATAGAGCCAAATTGCAGTGAATAATTTGTAGGAAATAATACTGAAGATAAATAGAACACGAAGATTTACGTGGAAAACCCCTAAACAAATCAGGAAAAAAACCACGAGTAGGGATAGAAGAATTCCACTATGAAAGAATATAGGAGTTACGATCTCTTTAGATCACTAGGAGATACACATGCAATCTCTCTAGAGAATAATGGATAAACACTCAAACTCTCTATTTTTCTCTCTAGTATTTCTCTCTGTAACGAGTGAGATTTTGGGATGATGAAACAAATAAAGGAGGATAGCCTTTTATAGGGGAGAAAACGCGTGAAAATAGTAATGTGAACTACTATTAAATAATCGTCCTACGTTTTCCACAATACTCCCTTTCAAACTTGTGGACACTACTTTTCCTTCTTTTCCTTATTTTCTACATGGCATTTATTGTGCCTTTGAAAAAACTCCTCGCTCACAACAACTCCCAATATTTCACCTAAAATCACATGGAAGGGAGTGCTTGCAGTGGAATTCTCAGATGAAGATAAGTTGTTACCTTTCGTTAACGAGCAAGAAATTATATGATCCATTTAAATAACTGCTAGAGAGCTCACATATTTTCTTATTTATTGTGAACTTGTTTGTTTTATTAGAATACTAGTATATTGCCCGAGATCCTACGGGTCCGAGATCCTAAACCCTAAATCGTAAACCCTAAATCCAAGTCAAAACCCTTTAGGAACCGAAAGACTCCAAAAGGCAGCTACAGGTTACTTCCAAGAAGCCTTACGAAGAGTGGTAAGTGTATCACGGAGGGAAAATGGTCTGCCATTGGATCTCGAACAGTGCTCTCATGGTTAATTCACTGTGGTATGATTTTTCTCAATGATGTAATCCAGTACAGAGATCTAAAAGATGATGCTATAATAAAAGACGGTTTAATTACCAGTGAAGGTATATTATGCAACTGTTGCCATAAAAAAGCATGTCTATATCAGAGTTCAAGTTCCATGCTGGTTTTCAGACAAATGGTCCTTGAACGAATCTTTTCATGGAATCCACTAAGCCATTCTCCATATGCCAGCTTGAGGCGTAGTCAGCAGAATACAAAGCTAGAAACGTAGCTTATCAAATGAATCCTGTTTTTGAAATGGACCAAAATGATGATAGCTGTGGCCAATGGGAGAGCTACATAGGGGCGGGCCCGGGCTCAATTTTTCTCATCCCAATAAAAATTATAGATTAGCCCAATATTAAATAGCTTAGCTCAGGATAAAAAAAATTCTGCTTCCGCCGTTGGCTGTGGCCGCTGTGGTGATGTTGGCGAATTGATATGTTGTGATAATTGTCCACAGTAAAGTGCATTGCACTAATGGGCTTCAAAACTAATAAGGTTCGTTTTCATAATGCCGCAGGATCTGAGGAATCACTCGAGCTTACAATACAAATCAAGTTTCGGCTTTTGCTGTGGCTAAAGGCTAGGAGAAAGATTGACCCATCGGTACGTGGGCAGTGATAGGTTTACATAATGCATCGGTACATACGTTTGTAGAGTTTCTTGTTTTTAATGCTTGTCGTTTTACTTGCGTAAGTAATAGATGAATGGCCATTTTTTTATTTTTTTATTTTTTTGCTTTTATTTTATTATTTTTTATTATTTTGGGTTAATCTCAAACTCTATAAATTCTAATGTTAAACTTTATTTAACTACAACAATCAATATTACGGCGGCTTCGCCGCCGAAAAATTAAAACCCTAAATGATAAACCCAAATTCTATAAAACCATAATGCTAAACTTTATTTAACGACGACAATCAGTATTACGGCGGCTTCGCCACCGGAAAGCTAAAACCCTAAATGATAAACCCAAACTCTATAAACCCTAATGTTAAACTCTATTTAACGACGATAATTAATAAAAAAATTAACATAAACTTATCAAATACAAAGAATTAAATAATCAAAAAATTGTAAAATTGCCTCATAAATGCATTATGTACAAAGTATGTACAAATACATTATGTACAAAGTATGTACAAATGCATTATGTAAATGTATCATTTTCATCGGTACATTTTGGCCAATGTGATAACCCTCATATATATGTTTGATAAAGAATGTTAAATTAGTGTTTCAGATAGATTCGTATTAGCGACGTATGGATGCTTTCCGCTCCATATCCCTTTTTGTAACTAAGTTTATTTTAATAGAATCTCTTTCGTACCAAAAAAAGAAATAATAAGGGCTTAAAACGGCATAGGACTTTATTTATGCACTTACTCCATAGTTTTTGAAGCCCAAATACTTGCATTTTTCAGCCCCACAATCTTTGCCGGAGCCTTTGAGAACGGCATCAGCCACAACCTTGTTTTTTTGCTTCTCTTGCATGAATCCCATTCCAACTAACATATATGTACGGATCATTATCTTAACTGGCAAATGCTAGCCAAATTTTTCTGGTAATCGGAAGAATATGAAGACAAGTATCATAGATGTTCAAGTGAAGAAAAAGAACCACATTGACATGACATAAGAAATGACCATGTAATTGTGTCTCCTTTGAACAAAAAGTATTATAGTGCCACTGCAGCAGATGAGAGGAAAAAGTATGTACGGAGGCAAACATCCTGATTTACCTGCTGAATTGTATAGCATCAGAGCAGGAATTCTTATCTTTTAATCCTGAATTGTTTTTCTCACTTTTGCAATGAAACATACGCATGTTGAATGCAGTGCTGAAAGTTAAAAATCCATACACATGTTGCCCCGTAATCAGGATCGAAGTCAACATCAGCAAGTTTGTTTTCTGCAAGCAAGTGATGGCAATGGATCAGCAATTTCTAATTGTTGTCAATCCAAATTACAGACATTAGATTGCTGCTAATCCTTTGATAAATCCAACAAAGTACATTTATATTATATAAGCTCATCCACCATTCAAACTCTCATATATAAACAAAAGGGTGTACACTTATTATGTTAAGGATGAAAAATTGGAGCTTCTTACCTATTTGTTTTATCTGAAATGCTTGAACTCAGTGAACTCTTTCTTGCATTGCAATCTACATCACGTGTTTGCAGTTACAGGAAAGCTACCACATTTAAATTTTCCTCAGTTTCTACTTTCTATATACATATATGAGTCCAGTTCTTATGGACAGTTTTCCCCTTGCGTGTACAATTTTTTCAATTAGCCATCCGTTCTCGAAATTGATCGCACCATTGAAAAGCTTAT
>JAOYMZ010000003.1:127696-153886 GCA_025802335.1 Pinguicula primuliflora
CTGAAATTGCACAATAACCCGGAAACAGCAAACCGATGTGGCCGATAGCCCATCAACAGAATTTGGGCATCAAACATCAGAGCCTGTTTACTACTATTTCTTTTAGTGCCTTGTGAGGCTAGAATCTCCGTGGACCGTTAGCCTCATTTTTTTTAAATTTTAATATATCTTTTAATTATATATTTTAATATATCAATATTAGTACAATATAAAATAACTAGATAATTAAACATAAAATGTATAAGATAAAATTCATCGATAACGCTCATTCAATGAACCATCAAATTTAAAAGATATTGGCTATCCAAACTATTGCAAAGAATAATTTAATCTTGATTCATAAGTGAAAATGCATATCTATCAAAAAAAAAATGAAAATGCACGTTCTATTATTTAAATAGTAAAGGAAAGTGTCAAAATAAGGTTGTACATGCAATATTAAATACTAGAGTTTTTTTATTCTCCAAAATGATATGCTCTAGAATGGTCCAATTGGTCATTTAAAGTCCACTTACAAATATTTTTGATCTTCACATCAAATTAAAATACAATGCTACAGATTAGTACTATGAATAGTTTTGAAGCATACCATTCAGGAAATAAAAAAATTTAATAATATTATATTTTTAAAATTGTATTCTTCACTATTTGCGATAAAGAAGATGCTAGTTAACAAGATTTTTTTTAATTGAACATCTTTTTCTTACAAAATCTTAAATTAAAAATAGAAATACTGAAACACAGTGTTCGATAATACATTAGGCGGCCTCAAGGCGTTTTGGGACCAACCAGCCGCAAGGATAAATTTTTTTTTGAAAAAAAAAGTCGGACTTTCAGGGTGGCCAGGCAAAAAATGGCGACTAGGCGGCCGCTACCAAATACTAGAACAGTGCTGAAACCTAATAAACTGTAGTGTTAAATCGTATCAATAAATAATAATTAATTTACGGAGATTTCTTGGATGAAAAACTAAACTTTAAACATTAAAACCTAATTACTAAATTAAATATCTAAATCTTAAACCTAATAAAAAATAAATATTAAAATTTATTAAAAAATACTAATCTCAAAAAACTACAACCATAAATGTTACATCCTATGCTTAAAAAAAAAAGTTAAATCCTATAAACCCTAAATACTTAACTAAAATTCTAAACTTTTAATATTATGATTTATGAACCCTATTAAAAATATTAATTAATGTTATAGCATTTTCAAAAAAATAAAACACTTCATAAACCTAGATGAAATTCTATTTAAAATAGAAATTAATATGATGTCGACAGAGTTTCAACCATAAATTATACATCTTATTAAAAATAATAATTAATATTTTAACAACATCGCTACCAAAAAGATAATCTAAATCTTATAAATCTTAAACTCAAATTATTATAAATTCTAAATTAAATTATTAAAATAAATTATTAATATTTTAAATATTATTTATTAAATAATATTGTGATAAATAATTATTTATTAATTTTTAAAAAATATATAACCTCGACTCGCGGCGTAAAATCACAATCCTCCGACCCGTGGTTAACACGCACGAAGAGAGCTATCACTTGATCACTTGATTCACTTCCCCGCCTTCAAACCAAACTTCAGAAATTTTGGAATTTGGGTTTTCGCAAGAACCCTCGCTTGCAGCAAACCCTCTACTGTAACAGGTGACTCTTCCTTCCTTCCCTCCCTCTTAAGCTTCTTATGTGTTGTAATTTCCGCCGAAGCGAGTCTCTGTGCTTCAGCAGGGAATCTTATTCGCCCTTTACTCTCTCTAATATGCAGGTGCGTTAACCCTAAGCGCGGTTTACCGGAATCCTCCCTACTCGAAAGCACAAGATGAAGTAAGTTACTGGAGTAGCCTGTGATGGTCTTCAGTTCGAAATTAGTTTGATTTCCTTTGTGCCGGAACCCTAGATCCCTAACTCTTCATGGTTTAGGGCTTTGAACCACTTGCCTCATCGATAGATCTGAATGGGTTGTCTAAATTCGATCTAATTCGAAGAAAATATATATTAGCTTGTATCTTCCCATTTACAATATTTGAATGCTTTAGCAGATACCTCAATGTCTTGTAATTAATCTGTCATGTAGTTGTTTGGTGGGTACTGATATTTTTTCATGTTTTTTATTATTTATTTTTGCAGTCGGCCCGGGGATGAAGATACGCCTGTAAGAATCTCTCTCCCAAATCTACTTTTCTATTTTATAGGACGGCTGATTGTTCGGTTTATCATGCAGCCTTAAGTGCTGAAATTGTTCAGTTCCAATTTTCCAATGATAGTCTGTTCTCGTTTCTACCTGTTTCTTCATTGAAGTGTATAGCCATTTTCTTACATATGCATCTTCAACTTTACAAGGCTTCGTGTATTAGGATAGAGCTACTACTTGGTGGAACCTAGGCCAGCTATACTTCTACATTAAAGTGTACTAGTTTATACTGGAATTTGAAGAGTAAATTTTCTAAAGTCCGTCATTGATTAACCTCAAAATATGTCATTGCAGGCAAAGAATGAGGAAGAAGAGTTCAATACTGGGCCACTTTCTGTATTGATGATGAGTGTTAAAAATAATACACAGGTATAAACAGATTAAGTTTGGTATTCAAAATTACTTTACGAGTTGAGGCAGGATTTTTTTTCTTAAACATGTAGTTTTACTATTTGCGTGCTTCTTGTAGTTAACTGCAGTCTTTCGATATTTTTTGCAGGTGCTGATCAATTGCCGCAATAACAAGAAACTTCTGGGACACGTGAGAGCTTTTGATCGTCACTGCAACATGGTGCTGGAAAATGTGCGGGAAATGTGGACTGAGGTGACTTAGCTATATTTTCCCTATTTTCATTCTTATGCTATCGGTTTCTCCCACTTTTGACTAAATTCCAGTTTTTTGTCCCATCCCCCTGATCTCGTTCGTTCTGCTTTCTTAGGCACCCAAGACTGGGAAAGGCAAGAAGAAATCTCTTCCAGTTAACAAGGATCGCTTTATCAGCAAGATGTTTCTTCGTGGAGATTCTGTTATCATTGTCCTCAGGAATCCTAAGTAACTAACCGGTATGAACATTATACTCTTTTCGAGCTGTTCTCATTTGTGAGATTCTGTTGATGCATCATTTGTGAAAGTGCAAGGATTACAATGTTTTTTTCTTCCATAGTATCCCTTTTAATCTTAGATCTGTTGATTTCCTGCAGTATATTAAATTGCTTCACTTGCGCAGGTGTAATTTGGGTCGAACGGATGATGACATTGTCTTGGTTCCACCACACCTACTTAGTCAAATAGAACCTCATTTTATCTGATGTTTCTCCTTTTCGAGTGTTATTTGGTTGAAGTGATGTTCCACCTTTTCGAATCTGTTATTTAGAGTGCACTTCAGAATTTTTCAAACTGTGGATTGGCTTTGTTCTGTAATTTTAGCTTCAACCGTTCATAACATCCAGCAGCTATTTTGTTCGCGAACAAAAAAATTTAGCTATTTTGACTGGGCTTGGAGAAAATGCTGTGCGGATCCTGGACAGGTAGGAACTGTTTAACGCCTAAGTGGCTAGGTGCTCTTCTAAGTGGGCTTTTTAGCAGACTAAGCGGTAATTCGGACAACACAGATAGCGACATTCTAACGCCTAGGCGGTGCCTAAGCGGCCAACTCCTCGAACAAAGATTTTGATAAGGCAATGGTCCTTTTTAACGCATTGGAGGCAAGATCTTGGTTTGTGAGACCTGAAGTTCTGATTTATTACACCTAATATCGACATATCAAATGGTTCCATATCACTGTAGTGAGTCATGTTTATTATATTTTGTCAACTAAATACAAACAGAACAAGTAAAACGAACAAAATGGAGGCTACAAAGATAACATAGAAAATGGATGAGATTCTGGAAGCGATAAACAATCTACAGGAAAATTTTCTACAGCAAAAGCAAGGAAAACAGACAGTTCTGTGGACATCCTTTAAGCTGCAGAAGCCGCGTTCTGTTTGTGGTCTCCAAAGATACGCTGCCGGAAATCGGCAACCATCATTGGGAGACCTTGGCGAAGAGGAATTTTGGGTTCCCACCCGAGCAGCTCCTTGGCTTTGGTAATGTCTGGTTTCCTCTTGTGCGGATCATCCTCCGTGTTGGGACGGAATACGATCTTCGCATTAGGATCTATTGTATCTTGAACAACCTACAGACAACCCATTAATGTAAAAGAAGTTTATGGGGTTGGTTGATAAGTAATACTAATGCACAGAGACTACGGAAGATCTTCACCTCCAGACTCGCGTCCAGACTAAATAAGACCGATAATTTGGATCGTTAGTTTAAATTGCGGCATAAAGATTTATGCAAATCCAATGGCCAAAATTACCAGTCTGGACGATAAAAGTCTGGATAATAAAAACTCTCTAGAGGCTACTACAATGAAGCAGTTTCAATGTGAATCATGAATCATGATGGGTACCTGAGCAAGTTCAAGCATCATGAATTCGCCTGGGTTACCAAGATTAAAAGGTCCAATATGTTCTCCTTCCATCAACCGAACCAATCCGTCAACCTGTGGGTTTAAAGGAAGATGGAAGACATCAAAAGTTATGATACAGCAAGTAATTTGATTGTTAATTCATATTCAACAACCGAATTGGCAGTATGAAGATTTATCAAGTGACACAGGGTTAGTCTTGCTGAACGAACGTGACATGCTTGTGCCAACATAAACGCTCTGAAGTCTGAATTACATTCTGGGAATTGAATGCATGAAATACATGTGGGGCTCCAATGACAACGGATACACAGAAACAAGACGAGACAGGTTTTTAAAGTTCTGACACGTTAGAATTAAGGTACTGTCTGACATATAGTCCAAAATGTTTAACAAATTCATATATATGACAACATACAAATTGTAATCTTAACTTGGAAGTTGCTTTGTAAAGGTATAATCATAAAAAAGGCTTACCAGATCAGAGACATACTGAAAGCTTCTAGTCTGTTTCCCATCACCATAGATGGTTAATGGCTCCTTCCTCAAAGCCTGAAACAGAAATATATCTCATAAATTTGGTCAATTTGGTATGAGAGCATTCACTTCTATTATTGTTATAATAATTACTATTATTACCACTATTATTAGGATTATTACTATTATTATTATGATTAATACTATTATTACTAGTATTATGATTATGTTTTTTTTTTTTAGCTGAGGGTCTCTACGGAAACAATCTCCCCATCCTGTTGAGGAATGAGAGTATGATTGCGTACATCTTACCCTCCCAACACCCTGCCTAAGAGCGGGATTTACTGGGTATGTTTGGTTTAGTTTGGTTTTGGTATGAGAGCATTCACTAAAGGAAAGATATAATTTTCTCCAAGGATCTTTACCTGCGCTACGAAGTTACTAACAACACGCCCATCATCAATGCACATGCGAGGACCGTATGTATTGAAGATCCTAGCAATCCTAACCTGCAACAATATCAACTCAGCACAAAACTCCATTTTTGAACACAATCTTCATTTATTTCTGACTTAGGTGATATTTTAATGATTTAGATTAGATGATGCAACATGGGAGAGGAAATAAGTCGTCCCCAACTAATATCCCACGTTTCATTTAATAATACCTCACAATAACAAAGACTCTCTACAGTTTAATCCAAAATTAATTCTTTCCCGCTAATAGCCCACCTTCCGTTAAAATATCATTCAATATCAATATTTAACAAACACAACGAAATTGACCCATTAAATGTAAATCTTTTTCTAGCTGTCATGTTTACTAAGTTCCAATCTTTCGATTTCTGGACGGCAAACAAATTGATGGTCTAAACTAGAGTACTGTTTCATTGGAATTGAAAAGGAGGCACCTAAAATTACCTCCACAGCTGCACCTCTGTGGTAATCCATTGTCAAGGTTTCAGCTGTCCTCTTTCCCTCATCGTAGCAGCTTCGGACACCTGTCGCCATCAAAGAAAAGTACATAACGCTCAACTCTTGTATTCTCATAGAAGGATACAACCAACCTAAGGTGAAGATTTCAGTTCAAAAAAGTCAGAAACCGAATGCCTAATCTGCCCTCCACCTACAAATTGTTAATCAATCCGGAGCATTAATTCCCCGTCATAGTTGACCGATTAATAATAATAATTCCCACCTCGTCCACCTACCCCTACAGTTGCCTCTTCAAGGTTAATGAGTTACATTTTCTCCATGGCTTACCTCCATTTGCATTGAGTTGAACAAACTTTTCCCATGGGTTACCGAAAAAAGAAAGCTATCGAGATCTAATGGTTAATTAGTGTTCTAATTAATTATGATTAAGATGAAATCTGAACACCTACCAAAAAAAGATAGAATCTGAACAGGCAGAAAACGTGAAATCCCCTGGACAGAAACACGTGGGGGGTAAAAACGTGAAATCAGCCCACGAAATCTGGACAGTAAGTTTGCATGATTCTTGAACCAAAACAGAGATTCGAGAAAAAAACGTGGCAGTGCTGAAACTTTTCCCCTGTCCTGTGCCGGGAGATGCTGATTTACGCAATAACGCAAGCAATTGAGAAACAAACAGTGGATCAAGGAACTTGCCTATTGGATTAACGTTGCCCCAGTAGGTCTCAACTTGTGGGTGTTCCAATGGATCACCGTACACCTCACTGGTGCTCGATAGTAAAAACCGCGCACCGATTCTCTTGGCCAGCCCCAGCATGTTCAAGGTCCCGACCACATTCGTCTTGTGCGAGATACGGGAATCAAGGCTCCACAACAAGAGTTTACCGACAAATTCCAGAATAATGATAATAATAGTAACAAATTGCGGTAATGAAGTTCAATTTCTG
This sequence comes from Pinguicula primuliflora, assembly GCA_025802335.1. NCBI lineage: Eukaryota > Viridiplantae > Streptophyta > Magnoliopsida > Lamiales > Lentibulariaceae > Pinguicula > Pinguicula primuliflora. The sequence goes on from JAOYMZ010000003.1 coordinate 134,525, forward strand.
CGGAAATATAGAGAATTAATGCAAGCAAAAGGATATGATGGTTTTGACCGGGTTGTATTTGTAATGAACCGGCGATGCGGGGCAGGCGAGATGGTAGATCTGATCCACTTCCAACAGGAGGGGCTCAACGACGTCGTGTCGAATCATCTCGAATCTCGGATTTCCGAAATGGTGCGCCACGTTCTCCTTCATCCCGGTGAAGAAATTGTCCACCACGATCACGCTGTCTCCCCTGCTAATCAAACGATCCACCAAATGGCTACCGACGAATCCGGCACCGCCGGTCACCAGGATTCTCGGATGCTTCTGCTTCAAGCCGAGGGGAATTTTTCCGACCGCGTTGAATCCGAATCCAGTCGACAGATGCCCGTTCTGGTACAGCTGACGGTGAGTCTCGGCCTGAGTCAACTCTGAATGAAACGACGACGCGGCGCGGATCAGCGAGTGGTCGTCCGGGAGGGGCACGACGGCGAAGAGGAGTGTGGTGATTGCAATGCCGATGAAAAGGAAAATCAACCGCTGCTCGCGTAGCAGGTAGCGAATAGGTCGCACGACGTGGCGCCAAGGTTTCGCCGGCTTCGCCGAGTAGCAATCATTCGCGGGAGACGAATCGTGGCCACGGAATGTTAACTCTGAAACCATGCTGTCTCAGATCAAGACCAAAAAACCTGCAAATTGCTCGATTATCGATTTTTTTCTTTTTCTGGACGAAATCGATGAAGAGGAAGAAGAGCAAAATCTGGGGAGAGTGACGAGTTCTTGTTTGCCGGGTAAATGCTTCTTCTTCCCTACGGCGCGTGGAGCTCAATGTCTTTACGTGGTTTAAAGGCTCTCGAGGGCCGAGTTTTAAAAGGCTGGGTTTATGATATGTCAGGACGGAATTACCCCTGTCATGCTTGATTCACAATTATATATAATAAGTTCATTTATTAATTAAATTTAAAGTAGACAATTGCCCAATTTCTTTGGATCACGTCATAGAGCGTCAACTCTTAGCAAATCACTAGCATACCACCTCTCATTAATGGGTAAGTACACATACATGTTGGTGTGTGTATGTAGGACCCATGATCTATTAATGGGGGGTGATGTCATGGTAGTGTGCTATAGAGATGGTGCTATATAGCATTACCGAATTTCTTAAGATATTACTATTGTCAACTATATTAATTAAAGTTGACAATATAGTGATCTATAGAAAAATATAATTAAATGGCCTAAATCAACCTTCAAATTTTAAGTGAAAAGGGGTTAAGCTATTTGTTATGCGATTGATAATGGCACTTAAAGTTCATGAGTTCAAATCCTCTCATTGATATGAACTTATCACATGTGACTTGTCAAGTGTGATTTACTCTCATACAGTGGTTTGCAGGATATTACGATAGAACGTTGAGTTTAACTATTTCGGTAGTGTTACTTATGTTATCAAAAAAATCCTTTAAATTTTAAAATCACTAGTAATGTATATTTATTGACAAAATTTGTTACATTAGTAAATTTTGATAGCATTACATCATGGTCAATGAAATTGATAATATTGATGGAAAAATGATATATCAAAAAACCTCAATGTGGTGTGGGGTGGGGTGATATTTTTTATATATTTTTATTATCTTGTAGTCATTAATTAAAATTTAGAAATTATAGATAGTTAGTCCGGCAACGACGATGGAATGTGATATAATTTTTTAGTGGGCCGGTGTTTAACACTTTTCCGCAGGTCCGCTGACCGACCAATCCCGTAGTGCTACGAGGGGACTGTACACCATACAATTCTTTTCTCACTGTATATTTCCCAAATCCAAAGCATGTGCACAGACGTTCCCACATAATGACAATAGAAATGGTGTAGGTTCATCTCGTAGCTGAGTTGATCAATTTGAACCCTCTTGATAAAAGGATCTTTTTGCAAACTCATGCTTTGGGTTTTTTGCTTTCCCTTATATAAAAAAAATCTTCTAAATTCAATTTGAAGAATTGTTGTTCAAATCACTCAAAATTTAAATTTAAGGTTGGAAAGTCCTTAAATTAATTATTCCTAGAATTTATATCTATTTTTTTTGGTAGGTTATATCTATTTTATTGATTAGATGATTACTTGTATAATTGCTTTTCACTAATATATGTTTTGGTTATTTATATTTTAGTTCCAGCAACTAGCCCTTAATTAAAGTCTATCATAAACCTTAATCATAATTACAATTAATGAAAAGGTCATCTGTATAATGTTAGGTCCCCAGCCATTGAATAGCAAATTAAAAACTTTCGTCTTTTAGTAAAAAGGGAAAAAAGCAGTCTTTTGATTGAGTTTTATTGCATAATTTATTAAAATTTAATCTGAACAACTTATCTTATTGTAAAATGCTATTTGTACACGCTTTTTTGATCCTAATGGTTAGACATTGTGATGTGACAACAATTACAACTACAATTAAAAGAAAATAAATATTATAACATGTGGTTGTGATGGTTGTCACATCACAATATCAATTAATTGTGTCAATAAAGTGTGTACAAATAGCATTGCTCTGCCTAATTTATTGTGATGATCTTCAAATGCATTTTGACACCCTTTTTAGAAGGTAATAGTGTAATATCCTATGTTTAATCAACTAACATAAATGTATTATTTTGTGCAAATCTACATACAATTTTAGAAGGTTTGCCCAAATAATATATTTTTTTTGAGAAGTGTTATACCACACCAAAAACTCTTTTTGGTGCATTGTATTATTTTCCCATTTTTTTTTGGTTAAGTAGTGATAGAAATATTATCATTTGTACTTACCCCACCACACCACCCCAAAAAAGAAAATATTATATTTAATATATACTTACAATATTTGAAAAATATTATGTACAGTGGCACCTTGTATCCCCAGTACCTACAGAATAATTTTCAGCTCTGATGGTGTCGAATGGTAGTGTCGAATTTTAATCTGAATCGTTAGATCAAAATTCAACGATTCAAATAAAATGATTCATTTAACATCTCACTTAAAACACATTTGATCCGAACCGTTGAATTTTGATCCAACGATCCAAATTAGAATTCGATAGCATTATTCGGCACCAGCTGAAAAAAAATCATATCTACGTTCCCCAAACATTTTAACTCGGCCTAACACATAATAGGGGTCTCATCAAATCCCCCAAATCGGTTACCGGTAGAAGCAAATTTATTGCCTTCATCAAATTCCAGAATTTGAACTGAATTTCCTCTCGGATGATGTCTGGATGGGTCCCTTTCGGCTCAAAGACCCGTTTACTATGATGACTGTTTGCAAATGCTTATTTAAGCTGCTTTTGGTGGTTGCACAGCTGTTTTATTTTTTGAAGTGTTTGTAAAATCTGCTTCTGCGGTGCAACAGCTGTTTTAAGCCATAATTCAAAAGCAGAAGAGAGACTGCTTCTGCTGTGGAAAAACACTTTTTTAAAAAAGTACTTTAGAAAAGTGCTTTGCCACAGTAAAAGCATTTGCAAACACTGCCTAACTCGCTTTCGGCCTTAACACTCTGTTTGAAGAGATTGCATTCATATAAGTCAAAGACAACAGAGATTTCTACTCCTCCATCAGTATATTATATTCTCCAAGGACGGGAAGAGAGATATCCCTGGAGAGAATATTTTGATTTCTGCGAAGTCAGACAGTTGCTCTCTGAATTGCCTCACCTGAAGTTGATCCAAAATGAGTAGCAAGTTCCTTCATTTGCAAAGCCACTTGCGTAGTGGGGATATGCACAGTGTGATCATAACTTCTTTGTGCAAAATGAATTGCCTAATAATATTTTGCAGGCGATAATAAAAGGTACAAAGCTGCAGGGAAAATAAAGATTGCTTCGGCTGCTTAAGGATTCCAAACCGAATCCACACGCGATCTATGATGAAACAGGAATGTAAAGCTATTCCTTAGCTTACATCTCCGGCCAAGGTACAAGAAGCTAAACTTTTGACATATTTTTACTTGGTGAAAACTTATATCTGAAGCACTTGATGGGGGATGCTAAATTTTGCTGCGGATTGATACATACTATATATTTTGATATTGTTTGCTGCACAATTGATGGGGCTATGACTTTCATCTTTTGGTTATGATGTTATGAAGAAAACAAAACGAGGACATGGAGCTGCTAATGAAAATGGAGTCCACTTGGATCAAATAAAATGAGGACATGGAGATGCTGATGGATAAAACAGGAAGCCTTGACTGCTTGCCTGGTTCCAGTAGTGAACCATTAGCGGTCTTTATCTGCACGGGGTGATTTACTACTTTCTTTGTAATCACCTTCGGCCAAGGTACACAAAACAAGCACAAAGTATACTTGGAACAAAATTATTTCCTGATACATGCTAACCCAAAATTTGCCATCTTGCTTTTACTGTGTGAGGATGCTGGGTTGGGCAGCTTAAGTAGCAATTCCAGCAAATGACAGTAACAACAGGCGTCTCGGGGATACAGAAAGGGATATCATGTAGCAGATGGTTTCAAACTAACTCTGATGTACTGATTAGGGACTTTGCAAGCTTCCCCAAACACTTCTACAAAACTTGGAAACGAGCACTGGCGCTGCAAAAGCTGCTGGATTTCTAATCCACTGGGGGAAGATGAGTATCAGCACTGCTGGAGCCTACTGACTTCAAAGAGGATGCTACAAAATAAGCTTCTTTCCTTTAAGTAATCCTTGTAGTTAAAAATTGATTTCAAACCTACTTAGAATAGCGTGTTAGATCACTTTGTGAAAAAGCAGGTTTGAAAACGCGACTTTGTATAGAATTTTTTCATCAAATAAAATTCCGGTTTTCTTAAAAAAATATTAATAAATAAAACTTTGTTAACACTTTCATCTCTTTGAAGCTCTCTTGATGTCAATACATGATCTTATTTCTACAATTTCCTTTTGTTGTAACTATTACGTCGAGCCCTCAGAACTATGCCCTGAGAGTACAAAATAATCTAGTTAAATATTAAGGCAGGTGTTCGGTGTGATTTATTTTCCGTAGGTGTTATTTTCAATATGGATCAAATTTCTTATCTATGCATCATCACTCCCACACCCTCACATTTTTCGTGCACATATTCCGTTAAAAGTGGATTCCAACACCTCACGTTTAAAATTCTGCCTTATGTTACAAAAGAATGTTTCACTTATTTATGTCAATTATGTGGTTGCTTCTACTCATTAACTTGTCTGTTATTCAATTTTCATTTTCAGTTGCGTTATAGTATGAAGTACGCCTTGCTACAAGGAAGATGAATGATGCAGCAGTGGAGTTATATGATTGAAACCTGCAACAAAACCTGCAGCAAGTATGGAATCCGTACATTCCAAAGAAAGTGGCTCTATTCGGTTGGAGAATGTTACAAAACAGGCTGCCCACACTAGCAAACTTGAAAGGAGAAAAATTATTGCTGCAGAAGTAAGTGATTCTTGTCCCAAATGTGTTGATAAATGAAGTTCATGTTTTCGAACCAGTACTCTGTGGCTATGAAAGTGTGGGATATGGTAGTGAATTGTTGGAAGTAGCAAATACATTGAATGGTTATTCATTATCTCAATTTGTTGTGCTCAAACCGGGGAGTGTGAAAGGCCAAATCTGGATTGCCATTTGGTTTGCTATGATATGGCTGCTTTGGGTGAACAAACATGCTGCCCATTTTCGTGCTCAGGTGTTAGAAACGAACAACATTTTGAAACAGGTACAAGTTTCATTGTGGAAATGGATTAAGGCTCAGAATGAAGGCTGTTTTGTGCACAACATAGGTTAATGGTTACGAGATCCCATTTTGTGTCTTGGTAGTTTGTAAATATTGATGTGTATACGTCGAAAACATTGTATATTGTGACGAATTTTTTCGTCTTTATGAAAAGTTTCGCTTACCCACAAAAAACTTTTGGGTTTTGATACCTTTGCATTTTATAACTAAGAGTGTGTATGTAAGCCCTGATTCTTGAGTGTAGGGTGGGGGTTGGGAGTTTATTAAACACTACCTTGATAAAAAACAAAACAGAGTCTTCCGATTTTGATCTAAATGTTTAGCATTTAAATGATGTTATCTCATTGAAATTGTAGGGAAGTGTAAAGAATAATTATTCAAAGGTTGTTCAGTTTTTGTGTGTGGAAAATATGATCATGAAGCAATTTATTGTTTGTGAGGATGATGAAGTTATGTGAAAATATTATCATGACCTCATGTTGGGGATAAATGGCATTGCTTGAAGGAATGAGGATGGAGAATATCTATGTTATCTAAGCTTACTTCTATTCGAATAAAGTGCTTTGGGGTGTTTTCCTTATGTTTAGTTGGAGAGGATGATGTTATTCGAAAATCCAGTGTTATGAATATTTGTTAGTTAAAATTTGGCGGATCAATATTAACTAAAGCTTTGAACCGTTGTGTTTTATTTTATTGGATTATGCTGTGTATGAAAGTTGGAAAAATTTGGTATCATTAAACAGTGCATTCATTATATCGGTTGCATCTTTATTTTCCTATGTAACTTTCAAATATATTCGGTGGTTCAAGTTTGAGTTTTGATAGAAGAGATTGTTACGATAACTTGAGGAATGTTTGGCACAGGGATCTAGAGATGGGGATCCGCAGTCTGTCTTGAATTATCGTAGGAAAACACAAGATGAGAATCCCCAATTTTACTATGCAATGCAATGTGATGAAAAATACTTCTCCCCTATAGTTAATTGTGAGCATCGTCATCTTCTTCAAGTTGTCCTCCTAGTGCACCTCCTGATCTTTGGTAAACTGAAGTGATAATCGGGTTGCAAACTACTTCGACCTCCTTCAATTCTCCTCGAAATCTTCCTTCTCGATGGCGTGGTTTTTATCCAGCCACTTGATGGCTTCCTTGGTAGCTGTATCAATCTTCTCCTTCTCATCAGCTTTCAGTTTGTCCTTATCGTTGATCTGGTTCTTCATGTTGTATACATATGTTTCCAGACGGTTCCTGGCATCTATCCTTTCTTTGACCTTCTTGTCTTCCTCAGGAAACTCCTCGGCTTCTTTCACCATCCGCTCAATCTCTTCTTGGCTAAGGCGGCCCTTATCATTAGTGATGGTGATCTTTTCAGATTTACCAGAGGCCTTGTCCTCTGCCTTAACATTCAGGATACCGTTGGCATCTACCTCATACGTGGCTTCAATCTGAGGGGTTCCTCTTGGGGCCGGATATCAGACTCGTTCGAAATTCAAACTCCTTCATCAATGACAAAAGGTCTTATTTGGAACATTAGAGGGATTGGTAACTCTCCATCTCAAAGAAGATTGATAAGGCTGATCACATTACATAATCTAGAATTTTTGATTATTACTGAGCCAAAAATTGACAAAAAAAGGATTACTTTTCTGATGAAAAAATTGAAGTTTGCCGATGGGATTTCTAATTGTTCAGGAGACATATGGATCCTATGGAAAAAGCCCTTGGAGTGCAGTATATTTTTAGATTCTCAACAATTATTCGTGCTGCAGCTTAGTTTTCAAAACAGTTGCTGCTATGTTGGAGGGGTTTATGCTAGCTACTCTAGAGTAGTTAGCCAACAACTTTGACATAGTATGAGGCTAGTATGTCTGTCTCTCTCTGATCCTGTGCTTATTGGAGGAGATTTCAATAGAGTTATTTCAGCTGATAAGAAAAAGGGTGGATGTTCTGTAGAAGTGGGATCAACAACTAATTTTATTGAAGTCATCAGGGATTGCGCACTCACGGATGCGAGATATTCTGGTAAGGATTTTACCTGGTGTAACAACCGTGAGGATGCTGCGAAAATTTTAAAACAATTAGACAGAGTTCTAATTTCTGAAAGTTGGATCTTAAGGGCAATACAAGTGCATATATCCCATCTTCACAGAGGCTTATCTGATCATGCGCCATTGCTTGTTGAAATTTCCTTTTTACAACCTCGAATTGTAGGGAGGTTTTAATTTCATAAATTCTGGTTGATGCATGCTGATTTTAATAGATTGGTGAAAGAATCCTGGGAAGCTCCTGTTCTTACCTAGAATTCTTCCTTTGGGTTTTGCTAGAAGCTTAAAAAACTTAGAGTTGATTTGAGAATCTGGAATAAATCAGTGTATGGAAATATATTTGGGATCATAAAAAAAGGCTGAAGATAAGTTGGCAGAACTAGAATCCATAGATGATTCAGCAGCAGATACTCAAGCAAATCAAGGATGAAGCTCTGAAGAAATACAATGAGTCTTTATTGGCATAAGAGATTCTCTGGAAGGAACCATCTAGGATTTCATGGCTTAAAGAGGGTGATCGGAATACCTCTTTTTTCCACCATACAGTGAGTGTGAGAAAATTTAAGTCAGATAAAATTTCCATTCCTGCTGATGATGGACGAATCATTCCTTTGAAGGATATACCTCAGATGATGATTGATCATTTCTCCAAAATTATGATAGCCGAGGATATTGTTGGCTCCCCTAAACTAATGCAAAACATCCCCCGCCTTGTCTCAAAATCGATGAATCAGTCTCTTACCGTCTGGCCTGAATTGAAAGAGATAAAACAGGCTGTATCTGCGATGAAGGGTGAGAGTGCTCCAGGTTCTGACAATTTTTCTGGCTCCTTCGATTATCACTCTTGGGATACTGTGTCGTAAGATCTAGTAACGGTGGTCCACCACTTTTTGTTGGACCTGATTTCCCCAAAGCAGTCTCGGCCACTTTAATTTGGTTGGTGCCTAAAGTTTCCAATCCCAGTAGTATGTCTGAATTTTGATCGATCAATTTATGTAATTTTGTTGGCAAATTCATTACAAAAATTCTGGCAACCAGACTTTCAGTCATTCCGCCCAGCATAATTTCCCCGCAGCAGAGTCATTTTGTGACGGGAAGATTTATAACTAACAACACTTTGTTAACTCCGTTCCTTTGGATTCTTAGAGTTGTTCATAGATTTAATTTGGAGAGTTGTGTCTAATAGTTAGTTCTCAATCATTTAGAATGGCCAGACTTATGGATTTTTTCTGCTACAAGTGGAGTGAAGCAAGGAGATCCTCTTTCTCGGGCTCTATTCGTGATTGCTTCTGAAGCTTTATGCATGGGCTTGAATTCATTGATGATTGAGAAGTCATGGTGCTCTTTTAAGCTTCTCTGGGGTTGTGACAGCCTTTTCCACTTAGCCTTTACTGATGACTTGTTGCTATTCACGTAGCGGATCAAACAAGCTCTACATGAGGTCTTCAGTCTGCTCAGAGAGTATGAACAAATGTCTGGTCAGAAAATCAACCAACAAAAAGGCAATTTTTTCATCTCTAAAAAAGCCACCGAGGAGCAAATCAGGGATATTGAACTTTGGACAGGATTGAAGCATAGTTCAATGCCACACATTTATTTGGGAATCCCGTGGTACAAAGGATGTAAATTGACTAGCTTATTCGCCCCTCTGCTACTGAAAGTCAAGAACAAGTTGTTGAATTGGAGGAATAACTACCTATCCATTGGGGGGCGCCTTATCTTGATTCTCCATGTGCTGCCTAGTCTCCCCTTGTATCAATTTATGTAGCCGAACCCAAGTAAGTAAGTCATCAAAAAACTGGAATCCATGTTTGCGGACATTCTATGAAGAGATCTGAGGGTCGGAAAAATTTTCATTGGATTTCATGGTTTGTCTACCTGAGGAGGAAGGTGGAGTTAACATCCGAAGGCTTCAAGATATAAGTACAGCTGCATCGATGAAACTTTGGTGAAACTTTACGCAAGGGAAGTCTCTTTGGGCCTCTTTCATGAGTAATATGTATGGCAGTCGCTCCTATCATCATCATTTTTCTCCAGATTATCGAGCTCTCATACATGGAAATGTATGCTAGAGATAAAATCTTAGATGACTTCACATAAAAAATGGTTTATTGGGGATGGGAGAAAGGTCAGCTTATGGTGGGATAAATGGATATATGAGAAAGAGTTGCAGAATTATGATGAACGAAATGATCCTCATGCTTCGGCACAATCTATTATATTGAATGGGGAATGGAGATTGGACAGTGTAGTCATCACTGATCAAGTGAAGAATTTAATCATGGGTTCATCTCAAATATTTGAGATTGATATGCCAGTTTGGGAGCTGCAGAAGGAGGGTATATTTACATTTAAATCGGCATAGGATGTGGTGAGACATAGGGCTCCAAAAGAAAAAAAATATGTTGGATTTGGGATAGTAAAGTTCCTCTCAAAATCAGTGTGTGTTTGGCGGGCCATTTTTTATGCCCTTCCCGTTGATGATCAAGTTCAAAAAAAAGGGTAAGTTTGGTTTCCGGAAGCATTTGTTGTCTAAAATCTCTACATGAGGAAACTGTTGAACATTTGTTGTTGTACAGAGAGCTTGCTCAGCATGTTTGGGGTCATTTTGAGCGTGTCCTGGGAATACAATCTAATGTTGTATCACTTAGATCCAGATTGGTGCGGTGGAATCTTTGGAAAAGGGGCACAATGGGAGCCTTTTGTAGGAAAATTATTCCTCTGTTTATCTGCTGGTGTATATGAAAACTGAAGAAAATAAGGGACACAAATTTACGTAGTTCGGCAAATGCCTACGCCCACGGGAGAGCCTTTGTTTCGTATATTTCTCCACACTCCTTTTTACGATGATATAATGTGTATTATATAGAGGCGTGATGAGCTACTGTTCTATCAGACAAGAGAAATTAATGCTTTAGGGGCTCGAGATATCTGCCATATCATCTCTGTATTAACTCTCAACTAACAGAAACACCGTTGCCAAATCCGATATGATGACTCTAAGCTAAAGTTTAACTCAGTTATCTTTGCTGTTCAAGATATATTACGGGGTATACTGAAAATTAAATCTTATGCTCAACCTAAACAATAGAGAGGCAATGGCTGGAGATGTCTTATGGCAAATAGTCAAATACATTCATGCTGAATTTAGCAGTATAGAGATTGAGAGGTAGAGATGAAACATGTGTTGGGGGGGATTGTCCGAGACACCAATGGCAGGCTGGTAGAGGCTTTTTCAGTCCTCTCATTGGAAGTGAATGAGCTGATTTCACTGAAATTATGTCTGATTCGATACCAGAATTATGAAGTTAGCCCCTTGGAAATTTCTGTTCCTTCCTCATTGTCTTATGTTATTAAGGGGAAGATGAACCAATGTCTGTGGCGGGAATATGACACATATGTAGATGTTCATCCGCTACTCGCACGGCATGTGCATCTCAAAATGATCCAGAATGCTCAGAGGGTGAGCCATGTAGCAATATCACTAGCTAAGTGGGGATATGAAATTGGAGACCATAACTTCTTTGCAGAAGATTCTCTTCCTAATCCAGTTCTGTACATCTTGCAAAATGAAAATGTTTGATCCTGAGATTCTGTGATTACCTTTGCTCTAGAAAGGAAAAGGTGGGACAATCTAATGGATCCACAGGTTTCACAAGTTTGGAGAAAATAAGGTTGCCTCGACTGCCATGGATTCCCAAAATACGAATCCCCTTGGGGCTAATCTACAACGGAGGTGTATGCTATTTCCATAGTAAGCATCTCCGGCCAAGGTACCATTGCTGGACCTATTTTTGCAAAATTGTTGGACATTTAACGGATTGTAGCTGATACGTTGTTGAAGTTACATTTAAGCTGATTCAAGACTATGCTGCTGCCCCCCACCCACCCCACACACATGTTGAGTAGCCTGATTATTACTCTGATGCATTCTTGATCTTTTTGGCATTTTGATGATGTTCTGTTGAGAGGACTGGCTTGGGGATAGGAGACTGCATAAACTCAATGCGGCTTAGCAAAAAAGAGCTCGAATACAGGGAAAAGCCAGGAAACACAGGGACCGGGAAGGATTAGAGTCATGGAGAGAAATTTAATCAGTTGACTCGGCTGTGTATAGGATTCTCACATGAATCCTCTTGCGGTCTTTGGAAAATACGAGGGTGAAGCAAATGTTTATTAGCTGAAACCTCCGGCCGAGGTACAACTGAAAACAACCAGCTCTCATTTTTTGCTATCGAAAGATATTCAATCTTGTTCTTACCATTGCGCTCTGACCAATCTTATCTGCTTCCTGTGAGGATGGGACGAATGAAAGTGTGGAGTACTCCTGCAGGAGGGAGTAGATTGAGGGTCCTTCTACAGGTGCGGATGCAACAAAAGAGCATGACAAATTTCTCAGCAGTAAAGATGGAGTGGAACACACAAAGGCAGATTTGCTTCAAAACCGAGAGAGCTCTTGCATTCCTTAGCTGATGCAAAGCTGGAGAAAGTCTTCTTGTATGTAGAAGTCATATATTGTGTAAACAGTTTTGGTACCTTGCGGTTTGATTTGCTGTAAAAACATATTGGCACTCATTAATAAAATCTTTTTTCTTAAAAAAATGCGACAAAAATAGCAGAGTAGCTAATTTCTTTTGGGTGGATCCTCAGTCTCGAATGTCTTATAAGTATTTTCGGCATGTTGTTACATGCGATACAATGTATTGCACAAACAAATATGACATGGGTTTGCTCCATTTACTGGAGTAAACCACTATTTTCAGTCCATACAGTTTGGATCTGCACTCTTACCGGACGAGACTGAGGAAACCAAATATTATTTGGTGTCTTGGAGGAAGAAATGATTTTTATTTGTGAGCCAACAAGGGTTTATTGTTTTCAATGATAGATCTTTTGTTTTAATTAGTTGATTAAATCTGGAGCATTAGATTATAATGAAATGAAAGCATGAGATTTCAGGGATAAATTGAGGGGCACAGAATCGTCCTATATATATATATATTCCATATAACAAGGAGGGATGTTAAACGACTGCTAACACAAAAAGATTGCAAAAAAACTACAATCACTTTTTTCACGCGCTACTATTGTGCTATTATTATTATGATTACTATTTTTGGAAACCATTGTTTTTATTGATAATGGATGTAGAAAAATTACATGGTTTAACAAAGGGACTAAGCCCAAAATAAAGAAGCTTCAAAATAAAACCTAGTAATTTTCTCCCCATTGAATGAACCTAAAATAAACCAACAGAAAACCTAGATTCAAATTATACTTGGACACCTCCTGTCCATTCGAACTCGCTAAGTGAAAAGGGTAAACCGTTTCGCCTCCTCAAAACCTTGTTCGGCAAACCTCAGTGTAGAGGAAAATCCTGTAAAAGGAAAAAGAGTACGTCACCCAGCTTACCTCCTTGTACAAAGATGTGCGTGTATGCCTACCTGCAATAACCCCCCCTCCCCACCCCCAGAATTAAACTCTGGTCCCCATGTTGGTAGAGCCAGGGTCACTACGTCATATAATCTTGATTGGTCCTTCCTTCTGTTGTTGACCAATGTGTACCCTTTTGTGTAAAAGGGGCTTCAACGTTATGGCCGTCATCTAAGGGGGAAGCAGCAGGAGGTCTTGTAGGATGGCCTTCTCTATCAAGCAAGATGGGGAACCTATCTCGGAAGTAGCCATCACTTCTCCGACCATTGAGATGACAGCAAGTATCACCTTCGAGGTTGAGACTACCACTCCATCATACCTGTGCGGACACCTACATTTCCAAATCTCCCAACTTACCGCTTGGTGTAACAAGATATATAAAAAGGACATAACCTTCCCACCTCTGCCTGCATTCCAACTTTTGAGCCTTGCAGCCAAGTCAAAGCTTGTACTGACAATGCCCATCCTTAGCTCGAAGGTCCCCCATACTATTTCAACTAGTTCAGTAGCAGGGAATAGATGTTTAGCAGACTCAGATTGTGGGAGGATGTCACAACAACAACATTTAGAGATCAGTCGTATACCGTGAGCCTTAATATTTTCCTCAACAGCCACTATACCATGCAGTATTTTCCACATATGAAAACTCACCTAACCTAGAATATTAATATTCCAAATATTTTTGAACTTATTATGTCTAGTGCTCCTATGCCTAATCAATGACCAAGCCGAGCTACTAGTAAACTGACCATCTGGGGCTACCTCCCATATCTGCATGTCTTTGCCAAGAATAACATCTAAGTCTAATGTTTGGGAAATAGTATGCAAATGAGGATGAAGGATCGCTGTGAGTAGATCCTCATTCCAAGAGTCATTTAGTAATAGCTCATGAACTGAAGATCTTGCTCGTTAGCAAGTATGTGTTGCCCAATAGGGGGTTCCTCCTAACCATTTATCCCACCATACACAAATATTCCCTATCCTAACTTTCTATCTTGTGTTTTCTATCATAATGTCTTGAATACTTAATAAATGCCTCCAAACATGGGAAGAATCAGCATGTGGCCCTACCCTAGCAGGAACCATCTTTGAGCAATACTTCTGCCTTATGAAAATTGTCTAAAGTGAGTCTTGTTCCCTAAATTTCCAACAAAGTTTCATACTAAAGGCAGTAAGCTATCATTTAGCCTCCTAATTCCCAGTCTACCTTCGTGAGTAGGAAGACAAATTCTTTTCCAGCTTCACCCGTGCAGTTTTGTTTTCCCATCCTCCCAAACCCATAAGAAAACTGCCATTAATGCTATTGTGCTATTATGTGTGGCACACGCGCTAGGAAAATAAAAATGTTTCAATATGTGTCTTCATCTCATTGGTTATATTGAAGGTAATGTGTCTCTCCATTTCTCTTTCCTAATTCTCTTTCCCCGTATGTGAGAGGGTTTCTTCAACTCGCCATTCTCTCCCGGAATTGGGGAGTATACAGTCAGATAATTACTATATACTATGCAGTACCCTCGTGACACTGTGGGTTTGGTCGGTTAGCGGGCCCACACAAAAGTGTTAAATACCGGCCCACCTGCCACACCAATCCCACAGTGCCACATTAGCAGTGCATAGTATACAGTGAATTAATCACTGCACCCCCCAAACTCATTCTCTCCCCCTCCTCGTGGACATTTCTCTCAGGTTCTCTGCTTCTCTTCTGTAACTTCTTCTTCTTCTTAATGTATTTTCTTGCTTGGAATTTTTTTCACTCTCCATCAAGTACCGAATAGCCACCCTTTTTTCACCGTTTCTTTTCATCTGCTAATATCTAAGAACACTTTTGTGAGAATCGATGGTCACCCCTTGGACGCTTCCTCTCCAATTTTATTCCTCATTGGCCTGCCGCTTGAGATTCCGCCTTCATCTTCTCCGCCTCTGCAGATTTGTAGTCGTTTTGCTAACATTCCACAAATGCATCCTTCAATTTCCAAACCAACCGACACAACATTCCCTAAGGTTGTGTTCACTTTGTGTGATTAGGTGAGAAATTTGACAGATATCTCACAAAAACTGACAGATTAAGTTGTTTACTTTAGGATTTATATTTACCGGGTCAATAAGATTTTATCTAGGTGACCCAACTTTTATGCACGATTCCAGACTGTACTTTTGTATGAGATTGTAATATGATAAAGCCCTCTCTCTTATTTTTTACTTCTTTGCCCACAATTCCTCTCACTGCTGGACCTCCCCAAATCCAAAATCTCGCTGGGATTGTTGACGAAAGGATGTCTTCGTGAACCTGACTACTCTCAATCTCATGCCTTCCACATTTTTCTCCATGGAATTTGCGCAGGGATCAGAGAACGATGTTTGGTGGGTTAGGTCGCCGTCGTACGGCGGCTCTACACCACTCTGTTTCTTAAGCGCCACCAATATTTGCTCCTCACAGCTGGTTGTATCGCGGAAGGATTAACACCCACTGCTGGTTGTATCGCGCGAGTCTAGGTTATTTAGGTACTTTTATTTCTATTCAAAATCATGATCAGTATGAGTGCAATGGGGGTTGTGTTGCAGTTTCATCTTTTATAGGTCTGTCTTCCACTCAGCTTTTGTGCCCCTTTTGAGTGCAAAGTGTTGTCTCATCCTTTTTTCTAGAAGTGGATTATATTATATATATATATATATATCAAAGCTCAACTGGGTTTCTTGTACTGGTTCCTTAGAGGGGGCATTTGATAAAGAAATCAAGATTTTATTTTTATTATTGTTTTTGTTGGACATGAGGTTTATTTTGGAGATTTCTTGTTATTTCTTACTTGTCCAACTTGGTTTCAGGAAGAATATAGGCAGCAAGAATTTTTGTCATCCTTCTATGCAAAGATAAAGATGTGTGCATCTTTATGAATACGCATTACGAGTGCTTGATGAATCATACTTCTGCTAGTTAAATTTCATAGGTAAAACTTCATGAATGTTAAAGAAAAGTTGACAGATCATTGGAGCCTGGAGGATATATATCCAACCTCTTGATGGCCTAATTCACCGTGGAGACTGCTTCAGGTATACTTCCCTGTTTATCTAATTATATATTTGCTCCTCTCCTCATGTAAGTTTGACATTGATGTCCCTTTTGCTTAAGAAAATGGGAGTTTGACATTTGATGTCCCAAGATCAGATGATGGCTGGTGCTAGCACCATGGATAGAATCTTAGACACGGTCTCTGCCCATCATGCTGTGAAGCCAACCTCTTCAAGTCTAGTGGGAAACTAGTACTTCTTGGAGTGATCCAAAAGCCCCAGGAGCTTCCTGTTTTCACCATAGTGTCAGGGAGGAAGATTGTGGCTGGGAGTGGAATTGGCAGGATGAAGGAAACACAAGAAACGATGAATTTTTCGGTGGAACACAACATCACTGCAGATGTAGAGGTAATTTCAATGAACTACATAAACAAGGCCATGGAGAGGCTTGGGAAAGCTGAGGTCAAGTATAGATTTGTTACTGACGTTGCTGGAACTTTGGAGGCTGCATAACTTTGATTAAGCTTTCTGTATACCAAGTATCACTTTGTTATTTGGCTCTTTCAATCAACATTGAATTCGTAATGTACTGATGTATTAAAGTATGGAATACATTCCTGAAATTACTCTTAGCATGAAGAATAAGAGCAGTATCTAGTGCCTCTTATCGAGTTTGGAGTATTAACCACTGCATGAGTACTACCAAAATGCAGCCGACTGATATGTTGACGACATTTAAAAAAAGTATAAATTAATGAGGATATTTTGGTCAATTCATGTTTCTTTCTGTTTAGTATTAGAGTAGGTGAACACATGGTAATTTTATAAAACACATATATTTTGGTCAATTCATATAAAATAAATCTTATATGAATCAGGATTTAAATTTGTCCAAATAAACATGTTAGTGTTAAATCACTAGTAGAGTCAGATTGGAGAAATTCAGAGTGAACGCACCCTAAGGAGATGCAATCCTTCCCTTTACTAATATATGACCCGTGGCTTAAGCCACGACAACCCAAAAAAATTATATCGGAACTATATGAAGTCACATGTCATATGAAATGGGACGATGTCACTGGTAATTATAGCGGCATCCATTTCAACAAACGATGACTGGTTCGACGGATAAATCAAAAATATAAAACGGGTAAGAAAGAGAAATAAAATAAAATCAAATGAAAAGTAATAAAAAAAATGTTTGTAGATACGGCTGCACAGAAATATAATATAACATAATAAATTAATCAAATGAAAAGTAATAAAAAGTAACAGATCGGACGGATGCAAGAAAAAGGATGGACGGACAGATGATTTGCACAAAAAACAACACTTGTAGTGGTCGTTTTGTACTTTTTTGTATCGTTTACTCGTGTCTTAGGAACAGGTAGTTTCTTTTTTATGGAATTTTGATGTCATCTATATTTGATTCACAATTTGGAGATTCACTAAGTGGGTCAATTTTATGTTTTCTTTTTTATGCAATCTCACGTTCCTTTTCAACCTCTTCACCTTTTTAAGTTGATCGGATTCTCCATACAGTTTCAATTCGTTAGATTTATATTGTCAATTTGTTAGATTTATATTGTCTATTTTCTTAGTTTTGTTTAGATTTGGAGATTGAATTTTGTTCCAATCAAGCAAGTTTTTTTTGGAGAATTTTTTCAGGAAGATCTTAACACTATCATGGTCAACTTTATTCTTACGAAGTCATTATCTTGGACTACTTTTTAATTATATTATTGTTCAGTATGTTTATGATTTCATTGCATATGTTTGGCGTAAATATATGCAATTTTCTTTTTAGTTTGTGTTTGTTGATTAGTTTCACTTTAGTTTGTGTTTGTTGATTTGTTCACATTTTCACCATCCTTGTTAGTACTAGTAGGATTCTACGTTGCCCTAGAGGGCGAACTTGCGAATTAGAAACACACAAGCAGAGGTTGCACGCATTGGAGCAATCTATAGCTACAAGATCGCATACGGTCCCCCGATATTCGTCGTCAACCCTAGCGCTTGCCGATTTGGCGATCTCCCCACCCAACTCCACTTGCGACGGCCTCATGGCCGTCGCTAACAACCACAAGGGGCCAGCACCAATTGCTCAGCTACTCAACGCTCCGGTAACACTGATGGAACGAAATCCGACTGACATTTAGAAATCTCAGCCGGAACGGAACTCCCATTCTAAGGCTGGGGAGATCAATAATCCAGCCGAAAAATTCAACATCCCAGTAGATGAAGCCTAGAATCTGGTCGGGGCTCGACGGAAAGACGGATGCAACCCGAATTTGGAGGAGCTAGGAAAAGCTAAGAGAAAGAAATTGCCACCAGCTTATATCCAGAGAATTCGCTCAAATTTAGTCTCACTGTATGTTGCGAACATTCCCAAGGAATGGAATAGCCGAGAGATCTGGAATTTCTTCAATGAGTATGCGGAGGTAAGTGATGTATATTCTCCCCTGAAATTCGAATTTAAGGGAAATAGATATGGTTTCGTTAGATTTGTAAAAGATACAAAATTGGAAGACATTATACCGATTGTGAATGGAATTCGTGTAGACTCGTACCAGCTATATGTCTGTAAAGCAAGAAAGCTGTCTGAGGATCAGAATGGAGTGATACGGAAGGTTTCTGATTCAGTGTCCCTATAACATTCAAAATTGGACAGCCATGGGTCAGTAGATGTGGTGGAATTCAACCCTACAGAGGAAGAAACTACTTGGTTAGAAAACTGCTTAGTTGGTTATCCATCGCCTATTCTTGATCTCAGATCCATGGAAAATATCCTTGAACAAGCAGGTTATAGTAATGGCTCAGTAGTACGTCTAGAAGTGGGGGAGATTCTGATTCAACTCGCTTCATGTTCTGACCAGGTAAAGCTGATGAATGACTCAGGCACTACGGAAAGTCTATGTGTAAGCAACCTGCGTCCTTGGCAATTTCTGGATGGCCAGCTTATGAGGCCGGCCTGGGTTCGAGTAAGGGGAACTCCGTTACATTGCTGGCACGCTCGTTTTTTCACTGAGGTATGTGCAAGACAACTTAAAAAATGATCATGAACAATGAGATCAAGATTAAAATTGATAAGGGATCTTTCGTAGTGAAAATTGAGGAAGAGTACAACATTGATAAGGGAGTTTGGGGCCATGGTTATCAGT
>JAOYMZ010000003.1:153986-165634 GCA_025802335.1 Pinguicula primuliflora
TGCGATCAATTTCGAGAACGGATGGCTAATTGAAAAAATTGTCCACGCAAGGAAAAACTGACCACCGTAAAACTGACTATAGGAACGGTTCTGATTGTGTGCCTATCTTATTCTTACTCAATGAACAGTGATGCTCTTTATTGTGTGTGTAACTTAGAGAAATGTGATATGGAACAGATTAAATTAAAGACTTGGTTATAGTTGAGTGCACATAAGAAAATAGAATTTGATGAATAATGTAGAGATCTTATTATGTGTATATTTGTAAATTTGTATAGCTACTATACTAGTAAAATCCTCATTTACCAAAAAAAAAAGTTTAGAAAAATGTGGACGGGTTAGACCGACACTTAATTGTCTATGTTCCATGTTGATTGAACACTTATATATCCCTGTAGTATATATCAATTTGAAATCAATTAATTCTAGTTGCATGAGTCGTTGTCATAAAATTAATTCTAATTGCATCCCCCCATCTTTATTTAAAATGATTAAATCGATGAGAATCTGATACAATTAAAAGGCTCATGGCTCATGCTCCATATGAATTCGGAGTACTTCACACATCTTGTTTATATGGTTTTTTTGGTAAGTAACTTTTGGTATTATTATTGATATTCACATATTTACAATTTATACGGCCCATTTTTGCGTTCACTTCATTACACATTTTCGGTTCAACACACAATATCTGATTTACCGTCAAATCTACACGTTGATGGACTCTCATCAATAACCAGCTCTCCATTTGGATTTTTTCCAGCATGTCAGTTTGTAGATCGTGTTCTGGATTGAAGATGGCAGAGTTTCGTTGCTTCCAGAGATACCAGTAAATAATTTGCCAAATCAGTGTTAACAATTGTTTCGTATTGGGATTTGGTGGAGCTAATGTGGGTAATTCATCTGCAATCCCGACCACTCTAGGGTTTTTCGCCATACATGCTGCGCTTCAGGGTAATCGAGGTATAGATGCTCAGTTGTTTCTGGCTCTTTCCAGAAATGTGGATAAAGATCTGTGGTTAAAGGTACCCCTTCTTGCTAGATTGTCTCGTGGTGGTAATTGATTATGCATTAATTTTTATGAGAAAACTTGTATTTTCATGGGTGCCCATGAATTCCATACCAAATGTGCAATTTCGTACGAGTTGTGCTCATTCCACTCCATCTCCATTAATTTTGAGTACAATATGGTGAAATTATCGAGTTGTTTTGCAAATTAAAGTGTATTAAAGGTGGGGTGAGGGTACTGCTCCTCACTCCTATACCGCGCGTGGTTACTGGTCATTTTCTCAAGCCTGTAAGTAATTTGTATTTGATCTTTCACAAAGTCTAAAGGCCAAAGCTGTCGTATGGTATAGTCTGCTACAAGCTATAACCAGAGTAGGGACAGTACAAATGGAACGTGTGGTGGATACGCAGATTGAAGTTCGACACCTGGAAGGGTACGAATAATTATTGAACCGGACGACTATCAAGGCGGGTTGGGATTGAATTTTGGATGTAGGCAATACTTAACAGATATGTTGATCGTGTGATATATCTATAGTACAAAGTACAATTTATATTTGTGATTATGTGTCATTAAAATTGATTGTACCATATTAAAATTTCATGTTTCGGTGTGTTCTCGACGACAAAGTCACCAGAAATTTCCAAAATCCTATTCAAAACTATTAACCCAAGGAAAAAGTATTTTATAAATTCCCAATAACGAAGTCGTGAGGACCGTACTGAAACATGATGCTTTTAATTTTCTATGCATGACCTTTTCAATGGGACAACCAATTTTAACGACGAACGATGACATATACATTGTAATTTTTATGTACATTATATGGACTCCCCATCCTATCCCAAATTCCCCATCCCAAACAAATTGTCATCCTTGCGGGACAATAAATCTGGACCGTCGGATTTATTCCGACGGTCCAGATTAAATCAAAATTTCATCTCAAATTTATTGCCACTAGTCCCAATCTCAGACACCCCCTCCCAATCTCATATCACGCGACCATATCGTCAGGAGATCCAACGGCGACGACCCTTCGTCGGCGATAACCCTCAGCTAAAGACTTCTCCGGGATAACCCTCAGCTAAACCCTTCGTCAGCAATAACCCTTTGTTTGGGATGGGGAGTCTGGGAGAGGATGGGGACTCGTCCAGTTAAAGATTTCTCTCTTCCGCCTAACATGAATTGTGTTGGACAGTTGACCTTTCACGAGAAATTCTCTTCTCTGTATTCTCCCGCCGAGGCTGAGTCGCCGTTTGCCATGTGCATCCCTTAAAAATTGGGTTCTATTGGTGGGTGCTTTCTTCAAACAAATTCGTAAACCAAAATTGAAGTAGATAGGAGAAGACACGAGAAAGCTTCGACCGACTTCATCATATCTTATAGCTTCAAATTAGGTACGACACAAACCCTTGAATCAGATTTTGTTTGGGATGGTTCCTCGCTTGAACTGGAAATGTTAAAGCAAAAAAGCTTTTGTTAAACCGTCCAACAAAGCATCACCCGTAGTGAATATGTGTTGTCGCCGTCGCTGGATGGTTGTCGTCGGCCGATGATGGGTTGTCTTTGGGTCGCTGGAGGGTTTTGGCAGATGGGGACTCAATAGGATTCTGTATCGTGTTTGTGGGATTGACAATAAATTTGAGATGAAATTTTAATTTAATCTGGACCGTCGGATTCCGACGGTCCAGATTTATTGTCCGGCAAAGATGACAATTTGTCTGGAATAGAATGGGGACTCACATTATATGTACATATGAAAAAAATCGATGGTGATCATTATTTTCTTTTAGCAAAGACATGGTAATGAATTATTACTTTATAAACATCTTGTACAAACCGTCCATTGATGCCCCTTAACACGACTTCACGTCGAATGAACTTGTCATTAAAATAGCAATGTGTCCACCATCCATACAAATCAATAATCAAGCAATAGAAAGGAATACGTTATTGGGGTTAGAATCCTGAGTCTGATCTTGTCTATAAACCATAGGATTCAGATATAATCCCAAATTATAATATAAACCGTAGGATAGAAACATCCAATTGTTCAAATTATAATTAAGAACCACAAGTCATTAATAGGAAGCCCATAGTTCTGGACCTAAAATTACTTCAGAAATCCGTACACAATTAAAGTTAATCCCATCTCACTTATGCTTTATACTATGAAGCTTGATCATCGTAACAATAATAACTTGAATATAAAGTACCGGCAGAGATGCACCAACTAGAATAATAGAATTGCAGAAACAAGCAACAAAACTCCATGAACGGATGGAATAAAATCAACCAGCATCAAAACGACGTAATTTTTCCTAATCAATCCAAATACCAAAAGGGCATTCATGACAATCCCACACAAGATACGAATTGCAAATTGACCGGACGATTTTCTCTTATCTAAACAATTGCATTGGCGGCACTGGCAATCCTTGGCCAAAGATCAGCACACTCCTTCCCAATAGGACCAGTAATGGCAGAACCTTCAAACGCCAAAGCATAAATTAGGGTAAAATGGCATTGGCAAATAGAGAAAAGGAAGCAAAAATCAAGAAAATGAGTGAATAGACACCTTTCATCTCGCCCTTCGGATTGACAATGACACCAGCATTGTCTGTAAATGTTGTGAGAAACCAAGAAGCAGTTTAGAGTTCGTTCGCATAGTGTATATAAAAGCAGCTTATAGTATCTTGTTAGCTTCCACTCAAAGGGTCAATGAGGGGTTGGCATTCAAAGGTCATGAATTCAAATTCCCTCAGCGACATGAAGCTCACATATGGATTGCCAAGTGTGGCTTGGCTCCCTACCGTGGTTTGAAGGCTATTGCGGTAGGGCGTTGGGTTTACGTAACTTGTTAGGGTAAACTATGTTATAAAAAAAAGCTTCCACTCAAAGGATATATGCTAAGAATTAGCCAAAGTGAGAGAGGCATGAACAAAGGACTGAAATTTCATCACTGCTATCTCAATAACCACATAGGGGTAGAAAAGAACAGGCATTTCAAACATGGCTACAAATAAAACAAAAAATGTCATCCTGTCATATTAACGACAATTTCTAAACCTAATGAATAAAGTTACTATGTAACATCAGTATAAAGGCCTATAATTTTAGGCCAATTGAATAATTATTGATAAAAAAGACTTCAATAAAACTATCAAGAGTTAGTGGAGCTGCATAGAAACATTGACATGTGAATACAAATATCAACTATGGTATCCATTATACTACAACAAGCATGATAGGCATAGTAGTAGAAGTAGCCCAAAACTAAATCAGTTAAGCCAGCAAGTGCACAACACCACTAACCTTCAAAGTACATGAAGACCCCATCCTTTCGGCGCCAGGGCTTGCGCTGGCGGACGATGACCGCGGGCATGACCTTCTTACGGAGATCGGGCTTACCCTTCTTCACGGTGGCCATAACCATGTCTCCAACGCAGGCGGACGGGAGCCTGTTGAGGCGGCCCTTGATCCCCTTCACGGATATGATGTACAGATTTTTCGCACCCGTATTATCGGCGCAATTCACCGTCGCCGCCACTGGCAGACCCAGTGACATCCTGAACTTGTTCCCCGCGGAACCACCGCGTCCTGCACGCACATAAGAACAAGAATCAAGCCTCCAAATTCGAAATACATCAGTAACAGAATTAGAGATCAGAGAACTCGATCTCCGAAATTTATCGCTGTACCTCGCTTCGACATTTTTTCTGGACTTCTTCCTCCCCTCCTCTCTAGTCGAAATTGTAGGAGGAACTGGCGCAGGGTTTTTATATGGTCGATTGAAATGTAAACTAGGGTTTTCAGCTTCAATAATGGGCTGGAGATGGGCCCAAATTTCGGTTGCTGGGTTATAATGTTTGGCTATTTATTATTGGGGTTTTACAGTGAATTTTACTTGACAATAAATTTAATAGTTGCGTTTTTTTATAGGTAATTTCGAATTTGAACAACTTGTGAGTTATGAGTACAATTGGTATTATATAATCACTAGTCAATCCTGCTATAGTTGCGTTAATAAAAAATTCAGCACAATTAAAATGAATGTGGAAGTTGATTATTTTTGCAAAAAAATTCAGTTGAAAAGGGTAGTATGTTTTTTGTGTGCAGGCAGACAGTGTGCTTACCACCAATCAAGTGGGGTATTTTCACAAAAATTGTTACTACCCTAAGAAATTGGCCCAAATTCATTTGAGGCAAATCACCCGTATGTTAACTAGTTAGATGAAAAATGTTTCAGTTTTGGATATTGTGTCTCGATTTATCCCGAGTTATAATTGTGACCGTCAGATATTGATATGACAGTAACGATTATAATTGACTTAAATGATGGTGTCAATATGATTAAAGTTCAACGGTCATGATTATAAATTGGGACGAATCACATAACCAGAAAATTTCTAGTGGTTAGATAGCCAAAAGCTATAACAAAACCGATATGCTAAATGGTCTAGTAGTCTCAATCAACAAGAAGACAGTCAAATACGAGGCTTAGAGGTGGATGGGGAATGGTGTGAGGAGGTTCATCGTGTAAAGGCTGAACTGGTCAAGTACTTCTCAAATATATATACTGAAGATGATTACCTCAGACCACAGATGAATATATTCGCAGCAAGGTCTGTAAATGCAGAAGAAAATGAACATCTAATTCGAGAATTCTCAGAACAGGAAATTAAGGAGGCAGTATGGAGTTGCTCAACTTCAAAGAGCCCAAGAATGGATGGCTTTAATTTTTATTTCGTGCAAAAACATTGGGACGCAATGAAGACAGATTATGTGGACTTAATATATCGGTTTCATGAGGATAGCAGCATAATCTGGGCTTAGCAGCCACGATGATCACGCTTGTACCAAAGATCCCGAGCCCTATATCCCTGAATCATTACTGACTGATTTCACTAATCAGTATTGGATACAAGATATTGGTCAAACTACTTGCAAGAAGACTAGCCATTGTGTTGCAAAGACAGCAGACAATCAATCCGACTTTCTCAAGGGCAGATCGATACTTGACGGTGTAATGGTGGCAAATGAAGTGATTCACACGTATAAACAATCCAAAAAGCCTTTGTTGCTGTTCAAAGTGGATTTCCACATGGTTTTTGATTCTGTGAGCTGGATATTTTTAACAGATATGCTAAGAAAGTTAGGTTTCTCCGAAAAATGGATTGGTTGGATGAGAGCTTGTGTGTCATCTGCCAATGCTTCAGTGAAAATCAATGGGAGTAAGATTGACTATTTTAAGTTTCAGAGAGGACTTCGACAAGGTGACCCCTTGTCACCACTACTCTTCTTGGTGGTTGTGGAAGGATTAGGTATGCTGTTAAACCAGGCTGCTGAAATGGGTCTTCTACAGGGAGCAAAGGTAGGTGGAATGAGGGCAACTCATCTGCAATATGCGGATGACACGCTTCTACTAGCTGAAGGAACGAAGGAGAATCTTGAAACTGTGAAAGGGGTTCTAAGAATATTCGAGTTAATGTCTGGTCTCACGATTAATTTCAATAAAAGCTAAGTTTATGGAGTAAATATACCTGCAGCAGAACTGAAACAACGGGCAGATATCATGAGGTGTGTACAAGGGAAGTTACCATGCTTCTTGTAACGAACCCAATTTAACAACGTAAATTTAGTGAGTCCGTTATAGCAGTGTGGGCCTATGGCCCACACCCAAGCCTAATACTCTACCACTCTACCAATCATTCTCAGTACATTCCGCCCTAGGCAGGGTCTGGGGAGGGTAAGATGTACGCAATCATACCCCCACCCCTCAACAGGATAGAAAGATGATTTCTGTGGAGACCCTCGGCTCGATGGCCCAATACCTTGATAAATATTAGATTTATAAAGCATTTTTAATATTAACAAAACATTCAAAATACACATTTTCAAGCATCAATCTGACATTCTCGAATACAACATCGAAATGTAGAAATATTCCTATCACATAAGTGGATGATATATTACGGCAAAACAACAAAAGGCCCACTACGGCTAAAACCCGTCGCAACACTTAATTTCCACCTCCGACAGCTGGCACGTCTACATCTGCAAAAGAATTTATACATGCAGGAACCGTGAGCCACAAAGGGCCCAGTAGGAAGATAAAAATAATCACCAAGTTTTAAACCCATTTATTCGCACAACTAGAAGTTAAGCAGATGGCATAGAAAGAAAACCCTTGAGTTATGAACACTTTCCTACTTTTAAAAATGAGTTGTAGATTTTAAAACCGAACAGCAACCCCTTTTACCACGAAACTTTAGCCCAACAAGCAAACGTTTTGCAGACAGAATTAACGGCCCAAAACGTTCAGTTATGCAAGTAGGAAAGCAAACTGTTTTCAATATCAGCAACTATGAGACATCAATCTTGATCCTATAGTTCTAACATCAACTTACTGCCACAACAGAATTTCAATCCACCCAGCATGAAACTCCACTGATAGAATACAATATCAGCAAAGTTAATGTAATTAAGTATCATTAAAATAACAATAAGCAAGGAACAAATAAAATTCTTCGTTTCACCTCCACCACAGTCACACCACCTTCACCCCTCTCAATCTCCTCCCACATCAAGCTCATGGGGACGGTCCATCGAGCGAGCCTTGGCAATGGGAAGAAGGTCTACAACCTGCCACTGCAGCGTTGCCAACCTTCTCTACTACGCCGTCCCTCACCCGATCCTCCTCCCCGATTACTCCTAATCGCTCCATGGCGTAGACGGGAATGGACAAATCCAACTGCCCGCAAGGTGCAATGAAGGCAGTCCCTGATGTCCACCCTCATACGCTGGTATTCATATCAAGTTCACACACTGTTATTCACACCCACGTCAAATTTCCGTTCAAGGACAAGCCTGCATCTCCATGAACTCAACAGTAATAAGAATCCCACAATTACCACGTTTAGGAAGATAGCAAGATAAATCAACAGTCAAACAGTTTCGCACTTACCAACACAGATGAAGCTAAGGCATAAGTACACGATAGATATTCAAACACTTATAGATTTCACCCCATAGTTCTATTTACCCAACTTCAAAATAAAGTGCACCTAAACATGAGTTCTACCTAAATGAACCTAACATCAACCCTTCTCACCCACATTCCAGTTTCACGATCCCTACAAAATAGTTTGAAGACTGACTCACATTATCACGCAAGTCACGTAAATAATTTAAATGTACAATACCACAGGAAGTTCGCAGCTATAATACATAATTTCATGGAAGACAGAGATAAGAACACACATTCGCACACAATCAAGTCGCAGGCAAAAACTCGTCCTACCTTTTTATTTTCACCACTTGCGAGCTCGACCGATTTTTCCTCTTTATGGTTCTCCCCTTTACGAGCTCCTGAGCGGGGAGAGAATAGGTTAGCGGCCTTAAATAGTGTCTCCACCCTCCCTCGTGCTGGCAAATTTGCCCCTGCAACAAAAATCAGGCTTTGGATAGCAACAAGAGAGGTAGCGAAGTGTGGGTAAATGGCATCTCCTGGCCATTGAACAGCCAATTCGTGAATTTGGGCCGATTTCACCCTTCCACGGCCCAATTGCGAAATTAAATTTCAGGGCCCTTATTAAACATTAACCCACTAAATTAATTAGGAAGAGGATAATTCGCGTAAAAATATTTCATACCTTACATCCCTCCCCCCTTAAGCATGAGTTTCGTTCCCAAAACTCATCTCATCCGGTGGGGGAAATAGGTCTGGATGCGTCTCCCAAATCGCATCGGCCCATTCCCATGTAGATTCCTCTTCTAGGTAGTTGTTCCATTGAACCTTCCGTAAGGAATCCTCCGATTACGCAATTGCACCACCTTGAAGTCCAGGATTTTGACCAGTTCCTCAACTCGGCTCAAGTTTCCTTCGATAGGGAATCGTTCCAGTTCCAACATATGGCTAGAGTCCCCAACATACTGACGAAGTTGGGACACATGGAATACACTGTGCATCCCCGACAGATTCGGCGGTAGTGCCAACTTGTAGGATACTTTTTCTAACCTAGCCAAGACTTCATAAGGTCCAATATATCGAGGATTCAGCTTGCCACCCTTCCAAAAATGCACCACCCCCTTCATTGGCGACACCTTCAAGTAAGCTTTACTCCCTATCTCGAATGCCAAGGGGCATCTCTTCAGATCCGCGCAGCTCTTCTGTCGATCTTAAGCTTGCTTCAAGTTCTTCCAAATGATCGTCACTTTCTCCTTGGCCATTTGCTGTATCAGGACCCGTGACGTGTTTTTCTCCTTCCTCATCCCAAAACAATGGCGATCGACATTTACGTCCATATAGAGCTTCGTACGGTGCCATGCCCAAACTGCTATGATAGCTGTTATTGTAAGCAAACTCCACTAGGAGTAGGAAAGGCCTCCACGGTTTCTTAAAATCCATAACACAGGCTCTCAACTTATCCTCCAGAGTTTGTATAGTACGTTCGAATTGTCCGTCAGTCTGAGGGTGGTAAGCAGTACTGAGATGCAATTCAGTGCCCAAACACTCATGTAAGCTTGCCCAAAATTTTGATGTGAACCGAGCATCTCAGTCTGACACACTATTCAAGGGTACACCGTGTAGTTTGATGACGTTTTCCACATATATTTCAGCCAACCGTGGCATCGTGTATGATACGGCGATCGATACAAAATGCGCACACTTGGTGAGTTGGTCCACAATCACCCATATTGCGTCATGCTTCTTCTTAGGGTCCGTCGGTAGCCCGAATACGAAGTCCATGGTAATATGCTCCCATTTCCACTGAGGAATTTCTAATGACTGTAACATCTCAGCCGGTCTGTGGTGTTCTGACTTCACCAATTGGCAAGTCATACACCTAGCCGCAAAGTCTGCTATGTCATGTCTCATGTTCGGCTATCCGTACGCTACCTTGAGGACCTGATACATATTTGTCATGCCAGGGTGAATACTGAGACGAGACTTGTGAACCTCAATAAGAATATTCCTTTTCAACTCTAAGTCTTCAGGGATCCACGTCCTCCCAAACCTTGTTACTCTGCCGTCAGAAGTAGTTTGCACCCCGGGCCCATCCTTCTCAGTCTTCTTTTTTTAACAACAAACATAATTTTTATTAATGATAGAAATGTTGTTTACAATCGATCATTACACCACATAGGCCTCATAACATGTTCCTTTTTCTTTGTGAGCTCTTGAATTAGCGCTAAGCAGGCCTTACTGTTTTTCGATTTTAGTATCTGAAACTTGGTTTTCCTCTCGTCCATCTTTTATGTGCACTTTACTGGTCCTTTTACGTGCCAAACCATTTATCTCCC
This sequence comes from Pinguicula primuliflora, assembly GCA_025802335.1. Taxonomy (NCBI): domain Eukaryota; kingdom Viridiplantae; phylum Streptophyta; class Magnoliopsida; order Lamiales; family Lentibulariaceae; genus Pinguicula; species Pinguicula primuliflora. The sequence goes on from JAOYMZ010000003.1 coordinate 164,302, forward strand.
AGTCACAAAAAGTCCTCATGAGCCCCAGTATTCTTTTCGCTTCCAGGTGAGTTGTGTAATTGCTTGTACCAGCATCTGAGCTGCCCAACTCTTGACGAGCTGCAACAGCTTCACCTGCCAGCTTCTGCACCTTCACAGATATGTGCAACAGATCCCATTTTGCCAATCGGTCAGTAGCCAGTAGCCAGTAGCCAGCTTTTCCTTGATTTGTCTTGGCAAATTCTTGATTTGCATCTCTCACAAGCCACGTTTGGTCTCTTACTGGCACTTGGTTTCAGTCTTTCACCAAATTTTGAACAACAATAGGGCACATGTTATAAAATTCAGCAGTAGCAGCAAGGTCATGCACATATACTTTTCTAGAAGAGATTCACATCAAGTGTACCTTTGCCGGAGGTTTTCGGCTAATATATATTAGCCTCTACCTCTGTGATATCAATGACCACCCGGAGGATTTGAACTGGAACCCAATGAGCAGTCGAAGCAGACTTGAATTTTCCATCTCCACCTCAGAGCATCTGTACTGCACTCTTTTCAACCTGTGGCAAGGATTTCCACATGTCCCTTGCAAACAACATAGTATACGCAGCTCAATATTTGTTGTCAACATCAAACATAAACATTCGCGTGCATCAAATTGTACCTTGGCCGGGGGCAGCTACTAATATTCACTAGCAGGCACCCCCGTAAAAATGTAGACTGCAGGAGGATTCGATTGTGGAATCCCGAGAGCAGCCAAAGCAATCTTGTTTTCTTCCTCATTCAAGAGACAAAAGCTCTATCAGCTTGCTCCATCCTTAGGATCCGAGCAACCTGCAGAGGCATCGATGCTTTTGTGTAGAAATCATTGTCCCCTGCTCATAGATCCATTTAGCTAGCTCCCTGACTTGGGCTTTAGTCGTGACAGGTAGATTAATGATCTTGTAGTCTGGGTCAGCATCCAGTATTCGTCGTATCTCACAGTACTGAGGTTACAATCGCCATGGGTAGCCTTTCCCAATGCTTGACGAGAGGTAGTTTAATGTGGTGTTGATGAGGATTTCGCGAGTGTCACAAATCCTATCGCAATTAAATTTATAATACCAATACAACTCTAAACTCGTATAGAGAGTAAAGAAGTCCCGAGTCGATCTCGAAGGATTTGGGGTGGGATGAGTGACTAGCTAACATTTAAGTGCCTAACTATATTTATAAAAGTAATCGTTTGGAGTTGTTTTTATTTAAGAAACTAAAAATGCCGAATGTAAACTAAAAACTGAAACTAGGTAAACAAGAATTGGCCGAATGATGACTGACCGATTTTAGGGAAAACAAAAACAGTAGCTAAGTAAAT
>JAOYMZ010000003.1:177888-188233 GCA_025802335.1 Pinguicula primuliflora
TCTTGGACTGTTGAGCCATGAACAATTGAAATTGTTTGAACTGTTCCGTCAACGTGCTGTTTGCCGCCGTCAGGGCTTGCTACTGATTGGTCATGGCGTCGCCGGTTGTAGAACAAGTGAATACCTTAGGTATATGACGAAAAAACGAGATCAAGAATCGTGCTCTGATACCATATTAAGCGGAAATATATATGGAATTATAAAGAAGACACAAGGATTTACGTGGTTCGGAAGAAATCCCTACTCCACGGGAAGAGCGTTCTTCCATTTTTTTTCTTTTTTTTTTCGTTACTTCTGTTCTCTCTTGATACATATATATAGAGTTACATATAGTCCTCAACGTCACCCATGCACTTACAAATCCCATCACATTTATTGGAGGCATGACTTTCTTCCCAACATATTTCATCACGCATGACATATAATGACAAACTTTCTTCCCAACATATCTCATCACGCATGACATGCATTCATGTGATGAGATATCTTCCTACACAAATTTAATGGACTTCCTCAACACATGCAAACAATAAAATCGTTCACCCCTGCAACAACAGTAGTCTTGATGATATCCGGCCGTGTTAAAAAAAATTTGGACCCCTGAAAAGTGCGTGCGAAAGTGTATCTGTGTGTGCGATTCAAAATTCTGGTTCGCTGCCCTAAATCCCGCCGGCACCACCGGCATATCCGGCCGTAAATCCAGCACTGGCAGTCGCTAGCTGCCGGTCAATGGCCGGGGCGATGCCCCCAGAAGAGTTTACCTCGTTACCGGGCTCGAACCATACTCCACCTCTAGTTCCGTCAACATCGTCTTCGACGGGCTTGGACAAAACTTTCTCCACATTGTTCGGCGCTGGCAATAATTCTTCATACACGCCGATTCCGCTAAAGAGATTGGGAGTCTGGAAAGGGGAACCGAAAATATCTTTCACCAAGGATGAAATTGAGGCCCTCTCGGCTCCTCTAGCGCTCGCACTGGTCGGGAAATTCAGTCATGGTCGCCCAACCATGATTGAAACTCGGCAACTAATCACAGCAATCGGCTTCAAAGGAGAGGTAACTGTAGGACATTTGGATGCTAAACACATTTTAATTCGATTTGCCAATGTTGATGATAGAGATAGAATGTGGCTCCGGGAGAATTGGAATCTGAAAAACTTCCCTATGCGTGTGTTTAAATGGACACCTGATTTTCGTTCGGATGCTGAATCTCATATTGCCCCTATCTGGGTATCACTTCCTAATCTTCCGCTGCACTTGTATAGAAAGGATGCTATTTATTCGATTGCTAGTGCTTTGGGAAAACCTTTGCGAATTGATGCAGCTACGGAACTACTTGTAAGGCATAGTTTAGCAAGAGTTTGTGTGAAAAATAATCTGCTAGTTGATCCCCCAAAGCGAGTCTTTGTTGAATCGGAAGGTCATAAAGATTTTTGGCAACCTTTACATATGGAAAAACGTCCATCATACTGTCAACATTGTATGCGGTTGGGTAATGCAAGGTTCTCCATCCTGAAAAAAGCAGCAAAAAAACACAGCAAGACAGCAAAGAGGCACAACCTGGACAAAAAAATCGGCAGCCTGGTACACAGATGACTGCTCCCAAAATCCCTGCAAAACCGCAGTTCATCTACAGACAGATCGCTAAGAAGCAAAGCCTCACTGCACCTAGGACTCTACAAGCGGAGTCTGAAGCAGTTTTGACAAACACGGAGGTTGAAGCTACTCACATAGCTAAGACCTCCGGCCAAGGTAAACCAACTCCAATTGTTCCTAATGGACATGACAATGATGAGGAAGCTACTCACATAGCTAAGACCTCCGGCCAAGGTTGAAGCTAATGGACATTGCAGTTACTAATACTTTTTCTTGTCTTGTTGCAAATGATGAGGAAACACTGAACTTAGAAGGTCCTATACATGCAAACACTACTGCAGCTACCACACTAGATGCTCAAGTGGAACACCAAAGGTCAGAACAGGCTGCATCAATTGAACTGGCCAGAACGAAAAACACTGCCGATGATCCTATAGATTGGCATGGTTATTCAACTTTTGCACCCAGTGGCACCAAAATTATATTTTGCCGGTTGGCCGTGTGGTCTTTCCTGTTGTTTCTGAAATTCATAATCTTATCTTCTAGCAGCTGGTGTATTTTTTTCCGAATGCTTTAGAAGATTCTCAGCGTGTCTGTACTCCTTCCATCATGGATTACTGGAAGCCATCGGCCGATGATGTGAGCTTATGTGCCTCTTTCTTGATTTGAAATTGCTAATTTGTATCCACATATAGCTGAGCCCAAAAATATTTTGTTTCCGTAACCATAGATGGACGAATCTGCAGGAATAGAAGAAGAATATCATCACAAAAATAGCCGAGTATGTTTGCCTTTTTTCTTTCCCTTATCATCACAAAATTTTCCATGCAATGCAACGATATGAGGCTTTGAAGTATCTATGCTGCCAATTTATGCACTGAAAGATTATCTAAGTGGCACATTGAATAGGTTTATTGCTGGAAAGGGCTGAGGTTCTCTTCTCGGCAAGACCTGGAGGGATTTTCTAGAGTATGTTACTTTCACGACTGAGATTGGATTTTGAGGCAATGATAGGTGTCTAACTTTTTTTGTTCAACTTTTGTGGTCTTTTGGCCGCCGAATTACAAAAGTAAGACCAGTTTTGGAATCATCGCGTCGAAATGATATCGGAACCAGTCATGGTATATCGGTTTCGACGGCTTCGCCGCCTAAAAAAATAAAATCTTACTAAATAAACATTTTAAGAGCAACAAATTTAACCCTAACCTTAAACGGTGTGTTACAAGGACCAAAATGAAAGTTTAGGACCGGTTTCTAAACATATTTGACATGACGATTCCAAAGCTGGTCTTACTGTTTTATTTCGACGGTCAAAAGACCTCGATATCGAAAAGTCGGACACTTATCATTTTCCTTGGATTTTGTACTAGAGTAGAGTTGCGTGAGTCGAATCATATATGTCTTGCAGTTCACTGAACATGGTATTGAAGGAATTGTTCCTTTGGAACTTTTGCCTGCTGACGCACGCTCAAAATATCAAGTTAAACCAGCTGATAGGTCCAAGCGTCCCAAGCAAGACGAGAGCAAAGTCTCTATGCAGCAAGTAGAAGAATGTCAGGTATTTTGATATTTCCTATTTGTGTGTCTGTACGTGGATACTTTGCATTGCACTGCAGGCGAGCGTTTATTAATGAAATGCCCATTGGTGAAAATGAAAAACTTGAAATCATCACGTACTAGCTCCTGATCTCTGCAACTGCTAAGGAAATGAAAAAATCGTTTTGAGTTGAGCGAGTTCAAGAACATAGGATATGCCGGAAAATTTTCTAGTCGGGACACTATGGGCCGGACAGATTGCCTTCCATCCCGAATTCTAATCCTGACCGTCCAATGTTGATCCGACGGTCAGAATCATATCAGTTAAGTTAAATGAGTGTTTAATCCTAACCGTTGGATTAAAATTCTGTGGCCAGGATTAGAATTCGGGATGGTCCGACACATAGTATCCCTGATTAGAAAATTTCTTAAGGTGTATGCCAGCCTATCTAATCTAGAGTAAATGCTTGCTATACAGAAGGAAAATCCTTTTCCTTCTTGTCTGACTTTGTTCCACAACAGTATGCAACTCCTGCGAGTGAGAATGATGTCGATGGTGATCGCCCAGAACCTGAGGCTTCAGCAACTCCTGCCGAGATTGATAGTGTGATGGTATCTGGTGATGTTTCTCAGGCTGGAACTCCAACTCCTGATGAGAACCAACGGCAGAATTCAGATACTGATGCAGGGCTGGAAGCAGGACAAATGGAGGTGATGATAATGATTGAAGCAGACACAGGAATGGTTGATGGAGAAATGGATGCTGATGTTGAATTGGATATTGTAAACAAGTGATAGTTTAGTCATCTTTTCTAGATGTGAAATGGGTACTACTATCTCGAGCTTTTTGTGAGATTTTTTATCCCTAAAGTTTATCCACCAAGAGAAATAACACAATAGTTCACATACACATTTACTTACTAATTTTGTACTTAATTAAGTACGGACAGGATCAATGCACATATAAATAAACATACAAATGAACACACGTTTTCAATTCCCGCTACTAGCATCGTCCATTTACGAAAGTGGTCATACCGTTGGAAAGCTTATACATAGGAGATCATATGTTCAAGTTTTGGTGATATTACGACGACGTTATCACCCGTTAATGAAGGGTTCACATTTCCCCTTGGGTTAAGTAGTCCTAAATAGGGTTTTAGAAATTCCGGTGACTCGGACTAAATACTTGAATATATGATCTTCTATGTATAAGAATTCCAACGATGTGCCCAATTACGTCAACGGGCGATCCTATGGCCGGAATTGAAAATGTGTGTTCATATGTGTGTTCATTTATATGTGCATGGAACTTATCCCATTAAGTATATGAGTCAAAACGATATCGTTTTGACTTCTCGTTTGTACAAATATTAAAATATATAATGAATCCTTCCGACTTGTGTATTTTTTATTTACTTGTGTACTTAATTAAGTACACAAGTAGTAACAAGTAGTGAGTACGTTTATCATTTCTCCTCACATTTAGTAACCAAACCAAAAAACTCATGGGTGAAAAATAGAGCATCTGAATAAATTGTTCAAAATCTGTTGCCATATTGGCATGCACTTGAACCAATCTACATAATATCCACTTTTCGACTGAGAATCTCTGGGAACTCAAGCTCCAAATGGTTTACACTGATATTTTTTTATCGCTGATAACTTAGACTTTCTTCATAATGCATTCAGGCCTTCTGCATAGGTAAATGAGATAAAACATGAATTCAAAAGGCTCAAAGCCTAGAAACTGCGATCCAAATGATGCTACTTTCTGGGGTTGATTAGGAAGCTTACCTGCATTGGTAGGTACAGTTTAAATTCTGGTGGTAGTTCCTCCTCCGAATATAGGCGATCGGAGAAATATATCCTTCTCAAGCGGCAATTTGCGTGAACCTGAACTCGTAGAGTCTCAACGTAGTTGGTCCCATACGCACGACGAGTCAGATCTGTAAGGTTCAGCTGAATTTGATTCCATCCATCATCCAACCTCAGGGGCATGGTGCAGATGAAAGGTTTAACTCTCGTGACAGCCTAAACGGAAAAGTTTAATACATCGACAATAAACATCAACACTAGCATTAGGACTAGCTTCACGAGAAGAGCTTGGATCATTTATTGAAGATTTATATAAAAAAAATCGCAACAGGACAACAAGAAACACATATCTATTCAGCAGGTTTAATATGTATTAACGAAAAATTTATATTAAGTATACTGCCACAAACATGTTATTATTTATATGAAATTAACACCGAGGAAAACTTGTCATCAAAAGCAAAGTTCTATAAGGAACAATAGCTCACTCTGGTTTAGCTACGTAACACATTCATCGCAACTAACAGGTGAGTCTAGTTACAAACATGAATAGCATGGACAGCACAAGAACAAGATTTCATTCTTATTAATAATTACTAAACATCACACATAGCAAAACTTACAGACTTGAAAATTAGAAGCTCGAAATCGCCGTCGGACATTTTTATCATCCAGCACCTGGATTTCAAATGTGAAATACTTCTTGATATTTTTCACAATCATTACGAAGAATGGTAGCTTGATTCCAAGTGTGGCAGCTGGGTCAGCTGGACAAGTGATATAGGCAGACTGGATATTTGACCCCAATATTTCAAGGATATTAGATTGTATGTCATCATCTTGCAGTCGTTTGATTTGGCCATTGACAACTGCAACAAATTTTACAAGAAAACCATAAAATTTAACAGCTTCAACAGATACAGTAAGAAAGTGCCTCAAGGTCTCTTAAGCAAAATTTTGCACCTCTCTTCGCTCTATCAAGCATCCATTTTGAAGGTATATGCACTTTCCAGAATGAAAATAAAAAACGACATCGTTCCATCACATGAGTTTGCGACAACCAACTAGTTTATTTTCCAACATACGCCAAAGAAATGAATCACTTCTAAACTAGTGAACAGGTTTTAGAAAAGGACACACATATTCAATATTCATAGTCCATACCATCGGCATCATACCAACAGTCACGGGGAATAATTTTAAATTAGAAGAGGACTTTTGAACGAATCACGACGTGGGTAGCATAAACCAAACGAAAATTTTGGATGCCATTTTTGATGAAAATGGCATCCAAAATCTGCAGAGAAAAAACACATGAAACCGCAGAAAAATTCCTTACCTTCTTTATCCCATATCTGCAGAGGCTTACTCCTGAAGAAAGAAAATGACTTTATTATAGTAATCAAAGTGTGGGATTAGTTAAGGGGCAATGGCTGCTGGCATAGAGCCATATGATAAAAGTTCACAATGAAAAGAATAGTGTACCCGAGGCTGTACAAAATTGAAAGAAACCCTGACTGGAATGTATTCCTAAACATCTTCCTCCGCTGAATCGAAACTGCATTAGACAAAGAAAAATTGGGGGGAAACAAACAAACAAGGCCTTAGCTTTATCGTTGAACCAAGCAAACCATCCACCAGAATACTACTGAGTATCAAAGTTTCATGAATGATGGGACAGCTTATCCATCAATCTTCTACAACCTAATTCAAATTTCATGCTTCCACTAATTGAACAACAAATTTTGCTGTACTACACGCAGTCCCCGATTACGGACGTGATACATAAACAGAAACAGAGACAATAGTCGGAGAAGATACCGAGTTAGCGAGAAAATAACCTCTCGAGAAGAAGAGCAAAGTAAAATTGGAATCCCAATTTGATCAGCTTATAAACTCATTGCAGCGTCTCTTTACAATGTGGGAACCCTTGATTATGGGTTTATTTCGGTTTAGTCCTTAAAACTAAGCTTTCTGCAATTTGAACCTCGAGGCTCGCACTAATCCTATATACTAAAATAAGAACAATACAAGTTGTACAAAATGAATTTTTGCCACGTCTCGTCTTTTTCCACAAGAATTGACGGAAATTTTTTGGTTATGCTATAAAGTAGGCGATAATTTTTTAAAATGCCACCAACTGCTCTTTCAAAGTCCGGTAAGAGAAATCGGACTTTGGAAGAATCACCAGTCTTGCAGAAATCAGGCGTAATTAAGAACGTTAATCTCCGTAATTAAGCATATACCGGTTATTGAAAGACCGGTACATGCTGTTTGCTGGGAAAATACACGTTTTCCGATGACCGATATCTATGCGACACAGGAAATAACTTATCGGTCTTCCGAAGACCGGTAAGATGAGGAAAAGGCGCGGGAATGCTAGCTACCGGTCTTCGATCATCTGGAAATTTCCAACCAGCATGGGCCGATGTTCAACACGAGATAAGTATCGACGGAAGTTGGGAACCACCATATAGTACTCAATCAACTATGCCGCCACCGGCATCCACCATACCGCCACTAGAAGATAATGATATTGTTGTAGATCCGGTAGCTGATTCGACGAGGCCTTGTCGAAGTTGACATTCATGATTCTGAACCTGATAGCGAAGATGATGTTGAGGATATGCGGCCGATCCGTCCTACACCGCATCTCGATGAGATGTATCCTGCACCAATAGAGGTTCGACATGCGCAATGGCATCATGATGAGTATCCTCAACTAGGGGACTCTATGGATATTCCACCTTCTATGAGTACCAGTCGTTTCAACGACGACATTGATTTGCTCGAGATCGGCCAACTATTTAAAGACAAAGCACGTCTGTAGTGGGTCATTGATAAATATCATGTTGTATACGCTAAAAGAGAATATTGTGTGTACAAAATTGATAAGACGAGATTGTTCCTGCAGTGCAAACACATCGAGGAGACCTCTTGCATGTGGCAGCTCAATGCGTATTTCCGACCTGTTGGGTGCAAGTTGGAAATCATCAAAATGTCATACTCCCACACGTGCGAAGGTAGTGCGGTTAATGAGTTTCATCGCAATCTCACGAAAAACATGGTCGTTCAGAATTTGGTTGAAATAATAACCAAAAATTCAGGTATCTACTACTACTTGATATTTATTATTCATTAACATACTTATAGATTATTATATTCTAACACTATTGAGTTTTATTTTTTAACATTTTTGGTGTAACATGTGCAACTGATGATACAGTCTAAATACGGATTTGAAGTCACATATTCAAAAACTTAGTTTGCCCTACAACGTGCAATTGAGATGGTGCACGATACATGAACGTTAGGCATCAGAAATTTGCCCACGTACTTAGCATATTTAAAGCACTACAACCTTATAAATGTGTACGACTTTGCTCTAAAGGATACAAAAATTTAAACCCAAAAAGAGCTGGTCTACGTATTTTGGGCATTTGGACCTTGCATTGCTAGTTATCAACACTGTAGGCTTGTCCTATCTGTAGACGGTACACATCTCTACTATCCTTATAAACAAAAATTGCTCGTTGTTGTGATACAAGATGTCAGTGACCATATTTTGCCCGTCGTATTTGCATTGGTGGACGAGGAGTCCGAGGCTTCTTGGTTTTGGTTTTGGTTTTTAGAAAGATTGGCACTATACGTGACACAGGATAGACCGAGTTGCATCATTTCAGACAGAGGTGCAGGTTGTCTGAGTACAATTAACCGAATTCCAGCATTAAATGATGAGATTGGGGTTAACAGATTTTGTCTGCATCATATTTGTGCGAATATCCATACGAATTTCAAAGATAAGATTGTGAAGGATATGGCTTAAAAAGTTGGCTCGATGTTGAGCAAAATAAAGTTGCTTGACCAAATGGAGCAGATACGCGCCCGTAATACTGCTGCACATAGATACTTGGAAGACATTGATGTGGCTAAGTGAACGACGTCTTACGATGAGGGACTTCATTTTGGTATAATAACAACGAATTAAGTGGAGTATTTTAATGGAGTCCTTAAGGGTACACGCTATCTTCCGATCACGTCAATAGTTAGACAGACGCAGGAGAGCTGCATTAAATATTTTAGAGCACAGATGGATGATTGTGCAAGGATGACCTCAAATTTTTATGCATGGGATGATAAGGCGAAATGTTTCTTCGATACTTCGACAAAGCGCGCCACAATGCATGTGGCGGAACCTTATGAACCTATATTTGCACCTGTGAGGTATGTCGCGCAGGTGAAAACCAAAGGATCAGAAGAAACGCAGCGCGTCATACTGGCTGATTATACGTGTTCTTGTGGGAAGTGATCGCGATTTGGCATCCCAAGCTCACACGCGATACAGATAATTTTACTTATAGCTAAACTTTATATTTTATTCAACGACAAATTTAATCAAGCAAATTCATGTAGATTTGTCAGAAATATCGTGTGGATCCTATGAATTTTTGCATTCCGGAAATGACCATCAAAGCTCTTAGAAGGACGTATTCAATGCCATTTCTCTCGTTGGGTATGCTTCATGAGGTACCTGTGCTACCGTATATGCTTACGCATTCCCCTAATGGACAAAAGGTGAAGCCTGATCCCAAAGGAAAAAATCTGCGAAAACAGAATTACAGTATGGACTATGAAAAAGCGTCAAACCAGCGCAGAGTAAGTATTAATTCAATAAGGTTTTATTTTTTTTAAACAAATATAGATCTAATAATAACGTTTTATTTTTTGTAGAAGAAACAACATCCACAAATGCAAGACCGATGATGTTATGACCCTCCATTTTGATATATTTGTTAATTACTGGTATTTGCGAATTTTATTATTAATAAAAACATTGATAAAAAAAACATTGGTACCGGTCTTCGAATGATCGATTTTTTAATTTTCCCGCCAAATAGCATTTACCGATTTTTCTGTGACCGGTATATGCTTAATTGCGGAGATTAATGTTCTTAATTGCGCCCGATTTCTGCAAGATCGATGACTCGAAATACCTGTCTTTCAAAGACCGGTTTCACTTACCGATCTTTGAAAAATCGGTTGATGGCATTTTAAAAAATTGTCGGCTATTTTATGGCATAATAAAAAATTTCCAAAATTGACACCACCCATAAGATTTTGAAAAGAATCAATTATCAAACGTCCCAAATTTCAATAAGATTCCCACGAATTTGTCGTTTGTAACTTTTTTTTATGTATTATCATTTAATTACGTATTTATTTATCAAGGTTTAAAAATTAATAATGAAGTCGTAGAAATTTGCATGGATCCTAGAGGTGGAGATTCTCCACCGGACCGCCGGTGCGGCACGGTGCCAACCGCCGCACCGGCGGTTCTCCACCGCACCGCCAAACCGGCGGTGCGGTTAGGCGGTGTGGATTTTTCCGCACCGCC
>JAOYMZ010000003.1:188333-224264 GCA_025802335.1 Pinguicula primuliflora
TTGAAAATATTGTCTCGAATCCCACAAGTGCATTAGCAGTTAGCACCCGATAAAAACTAATGTATTCACACGCATGTTTATCCATTTATACTCACTTAGCTTGTCAAATAGAGTAATTAGAGTTTCTTTTTAAAGTATATATTTTAGCCATAATTAAATACCCAAATAGCAAAGTCGGAAATAACTCATCAGTCGGCAAAATCACGATGCATTCGTGGTTAATCCGGATATCTCAATCGGGCCCTTATCCTAAATCTAAAATCTTAAACTAACATTTCAAATATTTATTATTTTAATACTTATCCAAAAAAATAAAATAAAACACTGCGCGTGTATACTTTTCATAGACTGCGTGTGTAGTCTTTTCATAGACTGCACGTCTTTTCATGGCAGGGCGATTAGTTTCGAGATTCTGTTGTGATTGGAGCACAGCTGGAACAATTATGATCATTCAAGATCTTGTTCTATAAATAGATACGTTGAATAACCAAGAATACCTACTCTTTATTCGTAAGTCGTATCGTAACACATGGTTACCAACGGTGCCGCTTCCTTCTCCGATTCCGTCCCCGCTAGAATAAGGCATACCATATTATTATGTGCAGTTATCTTTATCCCAAAAGACAACCAGCAGCCTTCTACCAATTACACCCCCTCCTCCCAAACAGTTTGTTTACCAGTGAAGTGGTATTGGTGTGTCCTCCGGAATAAAGTGAGTTGTCCCTAATTGACATTAGGTGTAGTATCTTGCAGAGTGCACGCTCCATGGATTAGAACCTGCGCTTGATACCGGAACGATCCTTTTCCACGACGTAAGAAGGAAACCTACTCTGGAGTCTGGATAGGGCCATATATGACCAACTATTCCCATGCTCCGTTCTACAGTTACCTTTGCCATGGGGCCCTAATTTCTCGCTGCATCTCTTATAGTGAGGGTAAATTATACTGATGTCATTCACATAGATGATGAAAATGAAGAAATGGAGCATGTTGGAATAGCCAACAGTAGCAAAGATGAATATAAACAGCCACGATACTCGGCACTCACTCCCCTCACACACACCTCGGATAGTGCATTCGTTCATATCACCGCAGTCAAGGTTCTCTCATTACGTATAAAATGCAATTACGGGGTTGTAGCCGAGGTTCTCTCACCTCAGATACTCGCTTACACTTATGTGTTACGGGGCTGCAGTAAACTAAACTCCAGTACCTTCAAATGTAATTAAAAAATAAAAAATAGAATACAATTACTCTATTGCCCTCCAAAGCATCTTTCTGCCTTCCGGCCTGTTCCTATCCTTTGTGTCTCTTCATCTTCATACTCGTCCCTCGCTGGCGCCAGTCGATATAAGCGCGACCATTTATGTTTTTCAAATTCCAGTACTCACACATATCTCGTCCGACCATACGTGCTCTACACATGTATAGTTTCGGAATGGTACACTGTATCGCGTGAATCGTGCGACCATATGTTTTTTTACACCTTTCAAATGAAATGACTTTCTTGCCCTCCAAAGTGTCTTTCCGCCTTCTGGCCTGCTCCTATATGTGTCTTCTCGTTTTTGTTTTCATATTCACCCCTTCCTAAGGGCATCATTCGATACAAGTGCGGCCATACGTATTTTTTACAAGCACGACCATACGTGTTTTTTATGATGCATTTCACTTTAATGTCCATCATACGGTGGTTGATGTCACCGCGAATGGCAGAGTCAGTTATGACTTTCATTTCAAAAATCAAAACCATCCATTCGTACTTATCAAAAAACAAAAATAATCCATTCGTTCGGAACCTGGTAGTACATTCGTTCGGAACCTGGTTGCACATTCGTTCGGAACCCGGTAACACATTTGTTCGGAATCCGGTAGCACATTCGTTCGGAACCCGGCAGCACATTCGTTCGGAACCCGGCAGCACATTCGTTCGGAACCCGGCAACACATTCATTCGGAACTCGGCAGCACATTCGTTCGGAATCCGACAGCACATTCGTTCGAAATTCGGCAGCACATTCATTCGGAATCCGGCAACACATTCGTTAGGAATCCGACAGCACATTCGTTCGGAAGCCGACAGCACATTCGTTCGGAATCCGGCAGCACATTCGTTTGGAATCGGGCAGCACATTTGTTCGGAACCCGGCAGCAAATTCGTTCGAAACCCGACAGCAAATTCGTTCGGAACCTGGATAGTCGAGACTAAATTATCATCAACATTCTATATACTAGATTCTTCCTATTTGATATCCACAAGCAACCCAAATACGATTAATTCGGTGACCGTGGCAGCGTATCGTTAGACGAGACAAACGAACCACAATGCTGATTGGAATCATCTTCCATTCTTCCCATATTTTGAACGAAACATTCGCGACAGACAGCTATTGGGCTCAGTATATGTTCTTCTATCATACGGTGGTTGATGTCACCGCGTATGACTCGCCCTCCAAGTAATTCGACCTGAAGGGAAAAGTCAGAGGCAACGTCAAAGAATTCGATCGTGCCGAACACACGACGAAGTTTAGAGGCAGAAACAGCTAAGTTAGATGATAAGCTCCAAAAGACGATGGTAATTCGGGCTGCATTAGTGGTGTCGAGTTTATCCAGACTGAACCTGTCGGGTCATGATGTTCAGCGGTTACAAAATCAAAGGCGGTAGTCGCTGCGACAAGGTCATCGAGTGAAGTGTCGAGGGCTGCATCGGATGAAAAATCGACTAGTTTGGCAATGTTGTTGCACAGGGCGACGAGGCGTGCGACTTCGAAGGCGAAGGCGATTACAAAACCGATGATGGCACGGAAGTCGGTGAATGAGATGACAATAAGGTCGAAGGCGATCACGACAAGGACGGTAACTGAATTGGCTAAGGCTGCGACGGCGGCACCATAAACTTTTAAACTCTACGGTTTTTCACTGTCGGAGAAGATACAGTAAAAAAATCGTCTTCCGGCTACTGACTTGATTAGAAGGTTTAGTATTTTATTTCTTTTATTGTTATGCCTTTTAAGTAAAAAAACAATAAAAGTAAATCAAAAATAAAATAGGAGGTTACATTTCGAAATAACATTTGCGCGGAGGTTACTTGTCAAATTATTCCCTTATTTATGTCACAAATTGGGTGAAAATATGTTTCAGTTTGTCTTTTGATATCACGAATGGTAAGTTAACTATATCACTCACCAATTTATCTTGGACAAAATATCTGTCGATCTCCATATGCTTAGTCATGTAATGTTGAACATAATATTTAGAGATGTGTACACCAACTTTGTCATCACATCTTAACGGACACGATTTGGTTGGTGGAAATCTCAACTCAGTCATAAATTTCTTCAATCATAAAATTTCGTGCACCTCCTTCGATATTTTTCTAAATTTGACTCTTGTACTTGATAATGCAACCTTTTGTTTCATACTTATCAATGCGACAATATTACCCCAATCAATGTATAGTACACAGAGATTGCTCTTCGATACATGTGATTTCCATCCCAATCGGCTTCGGTATGGACATTCATTTTTATTTGAGCATTTCGACTAAATATAAGTCCGATATCCAGATTGCCTTTCAAATACCTCAAAATTTTCACAACCGTTTCCATATGATCCTGTTGAAGAGCATACATAAATTGGCTCACAACTCAAACTAGTATCACCTCAACTCAAACTATGGGGCCAGTCGCGGATTTAATCTTGTGATAAATCTATTTTTGAATTTTTTTTTAAAAATTACAAAAGTAATCTCTATCTTTACAAATAAATCAAAAATAGAATATATTTAAGTCCACCATAATAAATGCTGAAACTAAACCGCCAACTGACGTAATTACACTCATTCGCGCTAACCCCAATCACCGTCACAGTATTCCGATCGCTGGAAAATACAAATCAACATTTTTCTTCTATTCTTCTCCATTTTAAGCTTAAATTTTCCAGAAACACATTCAAAGAGCTATAGAGACAAAGAGAATCAGCAGGTACAGCGTGAATAAGGCGGATCTAATCTGTGTTCCATTTTTGAAGGCGCGTTTGATTCTGAATTCTAACTGATTTATGGATAAGATTATTTAGTTCGCGACATGTGTCATGCATTTTGGTATGAGAATTTCAATTTCATAATCTGAATGTTTATTCTATGGGTTAATTCAGTCAATTTGGGTCAAGAATATAGGCCGCGGCCTGCGTTCGGTCACCTGACACCTTGGAGTCGTAATTACCGTGCTTAGTCGAGCAACCCGACTACTTGATTCTACGTATTTATATTATACATACGCTTCTCTATTTTGCAAATTAAGTTGACTTTATTTTATAAAATTATAAATCTTGATGAAGTAAAAGATCTTTCGGAGCATAGAGGAAGTGGTGTCGATTGTAGTTTGAGAGCCATTCAAATCGGGAAGAACCTATTGTTCGCATCTTTATAGATCTCCTTTACACCAGATATGGTCTTAGTAGAGATATAATAGATTTAACTTTGTAATACAATCTCAAAAGGAAGTTCGAGCATGCAGAGTCAACCATTTTCTTGCGTGATAATGGCAATGTCGGATTTTTAAGCCACCATGAGAACGAGAATTCAACGAGACACATATTGGAAGTTATTTTGCATCCTAAGGGAGTGGAAGAATGCACGCCGGCCGGCTCTATGGTTATGTCGAGACATGAGTCCGTGACATTCGATGTGGCAACATGTGAGACCAAAGCTAACGGACTGATTGCACGTCAGTTCAACGTCAATGAGAAAGAAGTCGTGATGAACATTCGGGCCATGTCACCTCACGTAGATGCGTTTGCAGTAACAAATAGATCTGAGACGAGTTTACATAGTTTTAACTCGCCGACGCCTGTCTACACAAGGGTGCATGACGAGGAAGCATATCATGACATACATTTCCATATCGTTCCCATCAATGCACCCTTTTTTCCTCCCCAACAGGTTCTTGGTAAGAAGAAAGGAAGATCAATTTCTTTCCATTCTCCACCGGAAGGTGAAGCAAGAATGAAGTGTAAGAATCAGTGCCAGAAGTGTGGTCTCCTTGGACACTATGCGAAGATATGAACACTGGACATGTTGATAAGGAAAATGAAACTACAAGTGGATGGCGGGAATGAGGTGCTGCAGTTCGTATCGTACCTTGTCTAATTTAAAATTTGCATGCTAAATATTTAATTGGGACTTAAGAAGAAGGATTTAGTTATATCCATTTGCGTAATGTAGTCGAGAATTCATCAATCCTTCATTTTTTTAACATAAGCGACACTTAGTTATAACAGTCGTAATCATGATATATAAAATTAATGATCCAAAAAATGATCTATAGTATAATTCATCGCTTTCATTCCAAGATGCTGGAGTTATCTTATTAATCCTGATAATACACGCATCATACATGGTTATCCCGAATATCTCATTCAGGCCTCAAACCTGCCTATCGATATCGGGTATAATGCGACCTACGACTACAAGTAATCATGATATATAATGCCGGGTATAACGCGACCAATGAGTAAAACAGGAATGTACGTAGTGAACCCAAATCCCGTATAGCATAGTCAGAACAAACACATCAATCTACAAGACCACGACATATCGTGGTTATCCCGGAAGAGATAAGCTCCAACTATCCTGTAACAAGCACAACATCCATGGTTCTATCCATATTTGACGGTAAGAGCGCGACTATACGTGGTAAGCACGAATAATGAAGTCAGGCCATAAACTATTCAACACACACAACAATCGAAAAGATTGCGACACATCGTAATTATCCCGGAAGAGACATTCGTGCTCCACTATCCTGTAATAAGCACTACATCTGTACTTCTATTCATGTCTGACGGTAAGAGCGTTACTATACATGGTAAACTTGAGCACCTGCTAAAAACCGAAGTGTCCACATGCATGTTTGCCCATTCATACTCACTTCATGTGGCAAGTAAAGAATTAGAGTTTTTTCATATATTTTAGCCATACTCAAATTTCTCGAATAGCGTTGTCAGAATGAATACATCAGTCGAGTAACAAGGTGCGACTATACATGGTAAATTCGGATAATGCTGTCGGGCTCTTAACTATTAACACTAAACCATCACAATCCGTTAATTATTCTTAAATTCATAATTTTGGTATATAATTCATCACTTTTACACATTTTATATTTGGTTTAACGTCTATCTAAACTGTGAGACACACAATGTATGATTGATTCGTATCCAAGTCAAGTTGCATTTACGAGGAATGTAATGAAGTCTCTTTGTTTCCAATTTACTTGAAAATATTATCTCCAATCCAACAAGTGCTTGAGCACCTGCTAAAAACTAATGTATTTACACGCATATTTGTCAATTCATACTCACTTAGCGTGGAAAGTAGAGTAATTAGAGTTTTTTCATATATTTTAGTCATACTTAAATATCTCGGATTGCGTTGTCGGATCAAGCACATCAGTCGAGTAACAAGACATGACTATGCATGGTGAACTCAGATAACGCAGTCGGACCCTAAGCTATAGAGATTTTCCAATATGCATTTCACAACTAGATGTGGGGAACCCAAATATCTCAATCGGGCCCTAACCATAGGGATATTTTTTCGAATGTATTAACACAACGCGTCTTTTCATAGACTGCACGTGCAATCTTTTCATGATTTGCACGTGTTACGTTTTTTCATAAATAGAGCGCGTCTTTTTATATTCTCTTGTGATATTGAACAGCTGGAACAATGCAATTATGATAATTCTTGTTTCTATAAATAGAAGCAACATAACTAGAAACCTACTCCTCATTCATTCATAACATGATTGCTAACATCTCTTCCTTCCTCGATTTCGTCTCTCCCCCAACTTTCACTAGTGAAGTGGTGCTGGTGTATCTTCCGGGATAAGTGAGCCGCCCCCAATGGACTTTGCAGACTCCTTTTGAATCTCTATTGGACGGAAAAAGACATGAGCATGAATCGTATTTATTTTTCATATTGTCGGTGTATCTTCGGGATAAAGAAAACCAGCATCTCTGTACAATATTGTTCCTTTGCCACATGTTCAGCTTTCACGAGCTGCCCTATACATGTTGGGGAGCGCCATTAGCATATTTCCTTTATATATATGTACTAATGTATGTAGCAAATCTTTCAGCTTGACGAAAATTTATGCAATATCTTTTACTGGTTTCACCTCCAAGCTGTAACAAGATGGCAACACAACGTAAAATTGGGATACACAAATCTTTCAAGTTGACGACGATTATTAGCATAGTTTTTTGTGCTATTTACCAATGTAGGAAGCATCTCTTTTAGTTTCTTTGACGATGATATTTGTAACAAACTGTTGACTTTATATTATTAATAAAATCGATGAAAGGATTTATATGATGTATTTTATTTTAATTTTTATTTTCTTTTCACGACATTCAGTTCAACAATATTCAATCAAATCATCAAATTCGGAATTCGAATGTTCATTCATTTCTAACTCGAATTCACGAGTCAGAATAAGCACAACGGTCAGTGAGGACAATATGCTTATCAAAGTCAAAATAAATCATAGTGTGAACTGTATGCCAGTCGAGTTCACCGCGTTTGAAACAAAATAATTAATGATGTTTCTCCATGAATTGTTGTACGGGACAAATGGGTCGAGGCCTTCGTGAAGGTTCTCTTCGACTGCTTCGGCATCATCATCCAATATTCCATTGATGCTTTCGCACATGGCATATGCAACTATTCAGCCTAACACATTAACGTTAATCATACGATGGTTGATGTCACCGCGAATGGCAGAATGAGCGACGACTTTCATTTCAAAAATAAAACAATCCATTCGTTTGGAATCCATTAGTACATTCATTCATGACAAAACATTCGTCCGTCCCGATGAGGGCACGTATTTTTTATTTTCTACGCTAAACAGTCAACATTTTTTTCATAATTTTTGTGTGTCGTTTCATGTTCTAAGATGCTGCAATGGATTGAATTGGAAAGGACAACAATTAATTCTCATCGAGTTCACTGTGGCCATACGTGTATGCCAATTGGATTCACCACGACTGAACCAAAACCATACATGTGGACCGTATGTCAGTCGAGTTCACTACGACTGTACGACACAGATGGGTCGAGACATTCGTGAAGGTTCTCTTCGACTACTTTGGCATCATCTTGCACTGTTCCATTGACTCGTTAATGCACGGCATAGGCAGCTATTGGTTGATGTTACTGCGAATGGCAGAGTCAGTGAGGACTTTCATTTCAAAAATCAAAACAATCCATTCGTTCGGAACCCAGATAGTATGTTCATTCATAGCAAACCATTTGTTCGGTCCCATGAGGGCACGTTTTTTATTATTTCCGCATTAAACAGTTAGCATTTTTTTCATAATTTCTGTGCGTCGTTTCATGTTCCGAGATGCTGGGATGAATTGGATTGGAAAGGACAACAATCAATTCCCGTTGAGTTCACCGTGACTATACGTGTATGCCTATCGAATTCATCACGACTGAACCAAAATCATACATGTGGACCGTATGCCAGTCGAGTTCACTGCGACTGTACGAGACAGACGGGTCGAGGCATTCGTGAAGGTTCTCTTCGACTGATTCGACATCGTCTTCTACTGTTCCATTGACGCATTAACGCACAACATAGGAAGCTATTGGTTGATGTTACTTCGAATGGCAGAGTTAGTGATGACTTTCATTTAGAAAATCAAAATAATTCATTCATTTAGAACCTGGATAGTACATTTGTTCGGAACTCGGTTAGTCGAGACTAGATAACCAAATTATCAACATTCTATATTCTTCCTATTTAATTTACATGAGCATCCCAAATACAATTACTCCGGTGACCATGACAGCGTATCATTTGACGAGATAGACGTACTGCAATGCTGATCAATATCATCTTCCACTGTCCCATTGAAGCGTACGTGCAATGCAGCTATTCGGCCCAACACGTTAACTTCTATCACATGGTGGTTGATGTCACCGCGTATGGCTCGCCCTCCAAGTAATTCAGCCTGAAGGACAAAGTTAGAGGCAACGTCAAACAATTCGATGGTGTCGGTCACCCGACGAAGATTAGAGGCAGAAGCAGCAAAGTTTGGTGATAAGCT
This sequence comes from Pinguicula primuliflora, assembly GCA_025802335.1. Taxonomy (NCBI): domain Eukaryota; kingdom Viridiplantae; phylum Streptophyta; class Magnoliopsida; order Lamiales; family Lentibulariaceae; genus Pinguicula; species Pinguicula primuliflora. The sequence continues at coordinate 197,450 of JAOYMZ010000003.1, forward strand.
CTAAAATACAGTGGCAATTCGGGATGCATTAGTGATGTCGAGGTTATCCAGACTGAACATGTTGGGTAGCGGTTACAATGTCAAAGTCCGCAGTCGTCGCTACAAGGTCGTCGAGGGCGACATTGGATGCAAAATTGCTTGGGGTATTTTTGACAATGTTACATAGGGCGACGAGGTGTGTTGCTTCGGAGGCGAAGGTGGTTACAAAGGCGATGACACGGAAGTCGATGAATGAGACGGCAATAAGGTCGGAGGCGATTATGACGAGGGCATTAACTGAATCAGCTAAGGCTGCGATGGAGGCATCCATGGTTTGAACTTTTAAACTCTCGTTTTTCACCGTCGGAGATGATACAGTAAAAAGTCTTTTGACTGTTGACTTTATAGAAGGTATTAAGACGATTTAGTTTTTTTATTTCTTTTATTCCTTTTCTTTTAATGTCTTTTAAGTAAAAGAACAACAAAAGTAAATCAAAAATGAAATAGGAGATTACTTTTTGAAATACAATTTTTACGAGGGTCATTTGTCTAATTTATCCTCAAACTATGTGATATATAAGTAGTGATATATGGCACCACCCTTTGCATACACACCATTGTGTGTGTACGCACACACATATGTTGGTGTGTGGGCCCACATTGCAGATATGTGAGTGGTAGTGCGGTGGACCCGGGAGGTGCCGTATATCATTTCTGGTGACATATATACGAGTTTTTGATCAAGTGTTGTTATCTTGATTTGTCTAGAGCTTCAACGCCTTTAATAATTTTAAGTCTATGATTCTGGACTACAGGCGCATCAAGGATTAACATTCCATTTTATGCCAATAAATCCAAAATATATTTTTTGAAAATATATATTTCCTCTTATGTCATTCTCATCACTTCAATACCAAAAATATATTTTAGCATTCCCAAATTTTTCATCTCAAAATCTCAAAACAACTATTTTCGTAATGCTTAGTAGCCTCCTCTTCATCTCTTGTTATCACCATAAATAATAAAGTATGTAATACATTTCTCATTCTCTTTAAGAATATTGTATTATTTGAATTACTCTAGGCATATTGATAACATTAGTAATCCTTCAAAATCAGGTTCTCGGGAACTGCTTCAATCTATACAACGTTTTCTTCTATCTACATGTCTCATAAGTCATACAATTATGTGAGAAACCTGGTGGTAACTCCATGTATACTTTCTCCTTAAGGTCACCATGAAGAAACTTCTTCACATCACATTTGCTTTTCTATAAAAAAAACATTTGTTTTTCGAAAAATATATCAACCACATACGAGCATAGTCATTAGAAAATAATAAGAAATAACAAAGTTTTCTTCTCCCAATAACTGAGGTCAGGCCCCATATGTCAATATAAATCAATGAAAAATTCATTAACACCAGTATTTTAAATAGGAAATTAAGTATAATTACTCTTAGCCAAGGTGTGCCTCACAACTTAAATATAAATTGGAAAACTAAGGAAATAATTTTTGAAAGTAACTAGAGGAAGGATGACCTACTGGACAATGCCGAAATGAACTATTCTAATGGATAGACGCATGAGCAAGATATGTATGACTCGAGGTGGAAACTTATTCCGATGTATTATAATGACTAGAGCTTTTAGAACCTTAGAATCCAACTTTCTCAAGAATTTCAATTCTTCTCCCATCATCACTAAGTCAACAATACAACCTCCACAAGCAACAATTCTCAACCATCAACCATTTTCAAATTCACACTCCAATTCAATCCACAACAACACACAATCACCAAGTCACAACAATTCACAATCAACACCCAAACTCCACAATTAACACATCACACCCCCACAATCTCCCCAATTCATCAACAAATAAACAACATCCACGATTGACCACCACTTCAAAACTCCACAATAATCCATAACATGCCTCTAATTCGACAATTCGTCAACAATTCCACCATTTTTTATTTTTTTATTTTTAATTTATTTTTTATTTTTATTTTTTTTATTTGAGGGTTTCCACGGAAATAATCTCTCTATCCTGTTGTGGGGTGGAGGTATGATTGCGTACATCTTACTTTCCCCAGATCCTGCCTAAGGGCGAGATTTTACTGATATGTTTGGTTTGGTCAACAATCCAAAAAAAATAACTCTGCCCACAAACTCTAATCAAACAAAATATGCCAACTAAAACAACTCTGCTCACACTATCAATGTATTACACTACCACATAGAAGACCCACAAAATTGTTCCAGTACCTCTGTCCCACAAAAACAACTACCGACTATCGTCCATAAATTTGACGATTCAATTCCGGTTGGTTACATTTTCAAGTTTGGACTTCACGGATCTATCGAATTTCCATGAGATCAGGTTCCCTCCTACAAACATGCAATACCCTGAGGTTGATCTCCTATCATCAGCACAGCTCGCCCAATCAGCATCACAAAAGCCCATAATGTTTAAGTGTCCATTCTTCTTGAAAGTCAGTCTCTTCCGAGGTGCACTCTTCAAGTACCTCAGTATATAATATATATCATCCATATTATCCTTTCTTGGATCATGCATATACCGACTCACCACACTCACAGCAAATGATATGTCAGGTCGGGTGTGAGTCAGATAGATCAATCTGCCCACCAATCTCAGATATCTCCCTCCGAACGACCGGTTCTCTCCCATCTGCTCTCAACTTGACCCTCTAGTCAATAGGTGTGACCGCTTGCTTACATCCCAACATCTCAGTATCAGTGAGGAGGTCTAGTGTGTACTTTCTCTGTGACAGGACTATCTCGTCCACTCTATGTACCATCTCAATTCAAAGAAAATAATGAAGTAAATCTCACTCTCATCATCACCTGTGATGATCATATCATCCACATATACTGCCAGAATGGTGATATGACCTCTATGACGCCTGAAAAATATCGTATGATTGGCATTAACATGCTGATAGTCCATGCTTGTCATAGCCCTTCGAAACCTGTCAAACCACGCTTGGGGAGATTGTTTCAGCCCATAAAAAGATTTCTTGAGTCTAAACACCTTATCCATTGTGTTCTTGATCTAGAACCCAGGGGGTATCTCCATGTATACCTCCTCAAGCAAGTCAGAGTGAAGAAATGTATTCTTCACATCAAGTTGGTGCAACTTCCATCCTCCATTGACTGCCAGGGAGACAAGTGTCCTCACAGTGCTCATCTTCGTCACGGGTGTCAATGTCTCATCATAGTCTATGCCGTATGTCTGACTGTACCCATTTGCCACCAATCGTGCCTTGTAGCGTTTAATGCATCCCTACGAACCAACTTGCATCCAACTGCTTTTTTTCCTGGTGGTAATACAACCAACTCCCAAGTCATGTTCTTCTCTAGAGCCTTACGTTCTTCAAACATAGATGTCTTCCATTTTGGATCAGCCTTCACAACCTGCCACAAATTAGGAATAGAGACCCTGTCCAATGATGCAATGAATGCATCATGTACAAGTGACAAATGAAAATATGATACATAATCGTCAATATCATAACCATATCAATCAGAAGGCACCCCCGCATTAATACGAGAGGATCTACGTACTGCAATAGGGATAGAGCAGAAGGAGAAGGAACCACATCACCTGTGAGACCACGAGCCACATCCAAGATAGGCGTCTCCATAGAATGGATGGGTGAAAGACTGACAGATAAATCTCCAATCAACACAGCATCCTCCCCTGGACCTGAGTCTCACCCCCCTCATGTGAGCTCTCAGGTTCATCAACTCCAACCGACACAATAAGACAAGGGATAAGACTCACACTCACACTCACAACACTCCCAGGCTCAGGCCTACCACTCACACCTCCATCACCAGCACCATTATCCTCTCTACATCGCACATCCGGAAACTCAGAGAAAGGAGACACTATCTCACTAAAATAAGGCTCATACTCCTGGAATGTAACATCCATACTCACAAGTAGTCGTCTCTTTACAGGGCTCCAACACACATATCCCTTTTGAGTTGCAGAACAGCCCATAAATACACACTTTAGAACTCGAGAATCCAACTTACCAACAGATGGTCGACGGTCCTGAACAAAACACACCAACCAAAAATCCGCAAAGGAAGAAGCTCTCTGCTTTGACCAGTCAGCACTTCAAAGGGAGATTTCCAGTCCAACACACGATAAGACATTCAATTAATCAATCAGGCAATAAATGACACAAAATACTGAAAATCATTCAAAGCAGCAGTGGGGCAGGACCCCCAGACATCAGAATGAATCACATTAAAGACAGACGAACTTCTACTACCAGTACTAGCGTAGGAGCTCCTCGTATGTTTGCCAAATTCACAGGCATTACATACTAATTTTTCTTTCTTCGCTTGTCCAGACAAGGATGGGTACAAACGACTCAAAACACTAATTGAAGGATGACCAAGTCGCCTTTGATGAAGCATCAGTAAGTCCTCCATAAAACTACCACTAGAACTAGCGACAAGAGACGAAAGGGCGGAGTCAATGCCATCTCGATCTAGATACCACAAGCCTTTATGTCATGTCCCAATTCCCAGACAACTTCCTATCCCCTTCTCCCGGAAGATCACTTTAGGAATATCAAAAGAGACAATAAAGTTCAATTGAAGAATAATAGCACTAATAGATAAGAGATTCATCGGAAATGATAGAGCATGTAGAACATCCGATAAAGTTAAAGAATTAATGCACCTCATTGTACCCTTACCAACCACAAGTTGAGCAGTTCCATCAGCGGTATGAATGCTCTCTGGTACTGGTAGATGAATATAAGATGAGAACTCCCTAACAGAGCCAGTAACATGACAGGAAGCACCTGAGTCAACTATTCAATCTGTGCAGCGTGAAACAGGATTCAACGCATGAGTCTGAGCGGAAGATGCAGAAGTAATCTCACCGGATATCCCAAGTGCTTCTACAAATGTGACTAGAGCTTTTAGAACCTTAGAGTTCAACTTTTTCAAGAATTCCAATTCTTCTCCCATCATCACTAAGTCAACAATACAACCTCCACAAGCAACAATTCTCAACCATCACCAATCTTCAAATTCACACTCCGATTCAATCCACAACAACACACAATCACCAAGTCACAACAATTCACAATCAACACCCAAACTCCACAATTAACACATCACAACCCCCACAATCTCCACAATTCATCAACAAATAAACAACATCCACGATTGACCACCACTTCACAACTCCACAATAATCCATAACATGCCTCTAATTCAACAATTCATCAACAATCCAACAAAAAACAACTCTGCCCACAAACTCAAATCAAACAGAATATGCCCACTAAAACAACTCTGCCCACACTATCAATGTATTACACAACCACATGGAAGACCCAAAAAATTGTTCCAGTACCTTTGTCCCACAAAAAACAACTACCGATTATCATCCAGGAATTTGACGATTCAATTCTGGTTAGATACATTTTCAGGTTTGGACTTCACAGATCTCTCGAATTTCCATAATTATCAGGTCCATACTGTTGCAGAATAGGCAAGGCAAAATTCGACTGGCGAAGTATGCGAAATCAGCCGGAATGAGGGCAGCCATGTGAGAGTGGCGTGGCCGCTAGGAGCACCGACGCCGAGCACGGTCGCACGAGCTTGCAGTCGCGCGGTGCTGCTTGCATGCGTTCACGCAGTTAGAAATACGATGCAACCGCCGGTAGCGTGAGGATGGTGGCTGCGGTGACGGGAAGACGGCGGTGGCGGCAGAAAACTAGCGGTGGTGGCGGGATTGGAGTGGTGTGGTCAGGGTTTTGGGCTCCGATACCAACTTGATTTTAGGCCAAAAGTGTCTTTCATTTCAATATGAGATATATATGCATAATATTGTGAAATGACTTAATTGCCCTTCATTAATCTACCAAGATAATGTAACAATAGAAGGTCATTATATAGGCAACAATTGGGGCAATATCGAAGATTAATATATCAAACTCCAATTTCTGAAATTTGATATACTTAGCATATTTATCAAATCTAATCTATTAAACACAGATCAAAAGCCACGTACTTGGATGGGACTCCGTCGACTTCATCGTTGTCAATTTCGTTTCACTTTTTTCTTACGTTATGTACGGGTTTTTCATCGGTATATCCAATTGATGATGAGAATAGCAAATTGTGCACATGTTAGAATACACATGCTGATTATAGAACGAACTGTGATGGAACGCGATTCAAAATAAGACTCGATTCAAAAAGATTCAATCCAACATGTACATATAAGGACAAGTATACAAAAATTTATATAAATATGAATGTCAAGAAAGAGATTCCCCATGCCATGCAGCAAAAAAGCAGAGCGAGCGTGTATGTGTGCTGCCAATTGGTAATAGCATGGCTGAGTGGTTCGGCCAAGTGTTGAAACAAAGCTTCAACCCGACTTTGGTTCACGTGACTCACATTAAACATCACCCACAGGAGTTCACTTTAATACACCTTGTCTTCATTCCCATGTACTTAAATAAATAAATACTGATGGGAAACAAGCAACTATCTTGTGAGGATACAATAAAATACAATGGGAATGATTTATGGGTGGAAATATGTTGGTTGAACCACAACACAATGTGGACTTACAAGAATCGAAATGCACAATGCAATAATTTGTTTGAACTTTGAACCAACTATGTTGTCCTTTTTTTTTTCCCTCTAATTGTAATGAAAGCAAGCAATTTTGAGCCAATTGAATGCATAGCCTATAGGTACTACACATTAATTGGTTATATAACTAACTTATTGTGTGTCTCTGATTTTAGTGAACAAGTATTGACATTTGGTAAAGTTTTAGGGAGAAAAATTAATGAGGCTCAATGAGTACCTCAAATATTATTAATTTATAAGTTTTCGAGAATACACCCCCAACTAAATGGAGTGTGTGTATTCACTACTTTGGATTAGATCTGGCCAAGTGCGTGGATTGTATTTTAAATTCGTGACCTATTGATCAGCGAGCTCAACTGCTCGTCATCTAATGACTAAAATGAAACTGTATTGATCGACCAAGATATGTTAATAAATCTAAGATCTTGATTTTGATACCTGAGCTTTGTTATATTTGTCCATTTCACAAAGCAGCATCCTCACTATAGCTATCCTTGCCCCCACACACTCTCCCTGTCACCTCTCTCTATATCTCTCCCCATGTGTGCAGTTCATTAAATTTCATTAACCCACTTTAGTTTCACCATAAAACCAGCCTTTTATCCTCGCTCGACATTTGTCTTCTTCATTCCAAACCAAAACCCACATAAGCCAAGCCCATCAAATTCTTTGAGGCATACATACAACAACAATACATAAGAACCAACTCATTTTTCCTCCGCTCTGCGTGAGTTCAGCGTGAGAGGCAAAAGCATGAAGAGGATGAAATGCCCTTCATCTTCTTCCTCATCTTCATCCTCCTCCTCTTGCATTGAATCCCCAATCATTCAAAACGAAGACAATTCAATCCTCCCAAACCAAAAACTCAAACCCAGAACCAAAACCAAGAGGGTCATCACGCCGAAGAATAAGAAGATTCTAAATCCGGCGGACACCTCCGTGGCGACCTCACCTAAATCCAGAAGCTCAATTTACAGAGGCGTCACAAGGTAAACTACCAATCTCCCCTCTATGCTATGCATGCAGGTGGATTACTGCATGTATTGCTCCAAGATTGACGGACTCTTGGTGCAACTGCAGGCATAGGTGGACCGGGAGATTTGAAGCTCACCTCTGGGACAAGACGACATGGAACAGCATACAGAACAAGAGAGGAAAACAGAGTAATTTTTTTTTCCTCCTCTTTCTCCATCCCATCCCTATGCCTATATGCTATATCAGGAGATCTGGCGATCCTTTCCCTGAATTAATCCTCTTAATGGCACCAGTTCAGCCTTGAGTGTTGTTCGTTAATTATTTTAATTAGCTGTATAATTTTATCTTTTCTCTGGAGTCTGGAAATGGACTCGGAGACAACTCGACATTAACTAATTCTGACTTTCTACGGTTTGATTAAATCTACGCTGATGATGGTCCATTACCACGTCGCCGGTTGATGAGCAGTTTATTTAGGTGAGCAAAAATAGATTATTATATATACATAATGCATTCACTATTTTATTTATGCAAATATTGTATGGGTATAATGTAGGGGCTTATGACAATGAAGAAGATGCTGCTAGAACCTACGATTTAGCCGCCCTCAAGTACTGGGGACCAAACACAATTCTAAATTTCCCGGTAAGTAGACTAGAGATATAGGTGACCAACTTGTCCCGAAATATATCGTCCTGGATCCCGAATCATAATTCAAATTAATCCTATCTTACAATTCAGCTTTAGTCGAGAGATCAGGAATGTTACACTCAACTAATTTTGTACACTTATTAAATCAAAATTAAGTGACAAAATGACAGTTGATTTGTTTTTAAAAAAATAGGCCCTAGCATTTCACTTTTTTGTTTAATTGGAATTTTTTTGGTAGGTAATAAATGATATTGATGTAAAGTATGTACATACTTACACACCGATATTGGGCTATTTCATCTGATTGTATCACATGCAGCAATGAGTTCACGACACCAGTCACCAAAATTGTAATGCAGCCCAACTTTTGTTTAATTGGAATTGAATTAAGCGGGTTGTAAAAACAAGCACTTATTTAGAAAAAAAGAAGCTGCAGCTTAATAATATAAGTGGCTTATTTGAACTTACAGAATAATTTAAACACGTACACGCATCCTGCACCGTTGCATTGGCTTTCCTCCTCGGGAATGCTTCTGCGCGGGACACGTGGTCACCTGGTCGTTGGCGAACCAGTCACGCGCACCCGCAGCGCGTTCCCACACGCGATAGAGATCTGTTTACTGTTTAGTGTAGTGTAGTGCAGTCTGCACCATGTGCCGCCGCATCGACGGCGGCGGATGTTGCTCGGGAGCTACTTCCGACGCTAATGCGCTCCGGTTTTCCTGATCCTTGCAGATGGATACGTACGCCAAGCAGATGGAGGAGATGCAGAAATTCACGAGGGAGGAGTATTTAGCTTCGCTCCGGCGGAGGAGCAGCGGATTTTCAAGGGGAGTATCAAAGTACCGAGGCGTCGCGAGGTAAAACGAAACAACGAGATTGAAAATTTTCCGGTCAAATCTAGGGATCCGGAAATGGAGAGGGATCATGCCATCTGTACTGTTGATCTTTGAATTTGTATCATATGTTGTGGGTGTTTGGTTCATGCATTTCTCAATCTCACAGTAACGTGGTAGATGAACTGAATCTGAGCTTTTCTTCTTCATCTTCGTGACAATTGTCAGGCACCACCACAATGGTCGATGGGAGGCTCGAATTGGGCGTGTTTGCGGAAACAAGTACCTATATTTGGGAACATACAGTATGTTTCTCTCAATTTCTTCATTACCCAATATGTGCAAAAGGAACAATGAGGTAGGGTGGGATGAGAATAACAAATCAGGGAAAACAAGTGTATGAATAAATAACGAGGAATGCTATAAGGCACCCACATTTGGCACACAAAATACACTCATGCCTTATGAGCACACACACCAACATTGATACGTGTGCCTGCATGTGTAGTGGGTGTATTTTGGGTGCCAAATGTGTGTGCCTTATAGCACTTATGGTAAATAACATAGAAGATAATCTCTGATATTGTCACAAAGGCACACGAGTTTGGTAGTTTTTCCAAATGGGCATGTGTAGGGATAAAGTAGTTTTGGTTCTTTGAAGACTGTTTCTTGTTAGGAAATGGCAAGAAGTTGTTGAAATCGTTTCTTATTTTTCTTTTTTGTTTCCTGCGGATCAAGAACCAAGTAGTCAGTACAATATGAGTGTTTTTTGTTTGTTTCGTGCAGGCACGGAAGAGGAAGCCGCGGCAGCATATGATATGGCAGCAATAGAGTTCAGAGGGGCCAATGCAGTAACAAACTTCGACATCAGTAACTATGCAGATAAGCTGAACAAGGACGAAAAGGACGATCAAGGGAAGCAGGAAATGAATCCAGACCCTCTTGAGGTGCACGAGGAAGAAGAATCACCGCAGCATGACGTTGTTCCTCATCAAGAAAATGCAGGAAATGTTGTTCAACAGAGTGTCCCCAAGATGGAGTCAATGGACTCCATCCCCCACGCTGCTGATCAGCACGAGCATCCATGGGATTTCTGCCTCGATATCGGATTCAATGTGCCTGCATTCCCCCATGTTCTGATGGAAGAGACTTCTGAGTTTTTTGACTACAGAGGCTTTGAGGATGACATAGAATGCATCTTTGATGTGCCATTTGTTGATAATGAGATCCTGCTCCCGGACGCAATCTCAGGCAGTGGTTGAAACAAGGAAAAGGGCACGCGTACAAGCTGCCAGGGGAGACCTTCAAAGGGGAAGTTCGGTCACCACTCTCCAGCATCAGGTTGCAGCAACATTGGATGATCTTCCTTCAGGGTCTCTCTCTGAGTTTGTTCAATTTTTATTTAGTTGTAGAGGAGAATGTCTACCATATGTGCTGATCCCACAAGGTGGCATTAGTCTTCTTTTCTTTCTCATCCTTAGGATGACTGGATTGCACTGCTTGTTCTCTCGTTTTTTCTGCATTTGTATTTGGATTCTGAATTTTTGTAAAATAGGTCAGAATGAAATGATTCTCATTCTACATGAAAAACTATCAACTTCTGGCAACAAGACCATCATACAGCCAGTTTCTCATCATGAGAAACGCTTCTTCGGCATCTTCATCTTCGTCAGGAGTCTGTGGTCTGTGAGCAAAACCATGGCCTCTTCTTGGAAAAACCACAATCTTTATTTCTTCATTCCTCCTTGTTTCCTCTACAAAAACACTGCTCGAACCCAACGGATCATTCTCACCTGTGATCATTAGTAGAGGTACCTTCACATCGCCCACAACAGATGGCTCTATATCTCTGCTGTAGAAGGAGATCCCACAGCCAAAGTAGGAACCCTGATCTTGTGCAAGAACGTCCATAACCCTGCCACCTCCATAGCAAAAGCCTATGATGCCAAGCTTATTGGAGATTCCTAATGCTGCAAATTCATTGATCATCCATTTTGCTGATGTGAGTATAATTTCTGCAGTACGTTCCCGACCATGCCTTGTGATCCATTGCTCAAGCTGAGCATCAGGCCGACCTTTGGTCCACGAATCCCCATCGAACAAATCAGGAACTAGGACACTGTAATTCCATTTTTAACATGCAACAAAAATCAGAAAATTATCATTCCAGACTATTTGCAATAGATGACATTTGAGCAGCGATAACATGATAGGTAAACAAATGCGGAAGCTAACAACATAATGAACTTATGTATACTTGTAACCATTGCAAGCAACGCGATAAGCGAAATCTCTGGTGGCAGAGTCTTCAAGACCAAACATATCAGACAGTAGCAGAACGCCAGTTTGATTATTGTTCTTCACTGCCTGGAAGAGCTGTGCCTGTATGCCATCAGGCTCCTCTCCAATTGTCAGCTTTATTCCATTCACTAGCTCACAGGCTTCATCTCCATCCCTCAGTTCATCTTCTACTTTCACTTGGCTGCAATGGGTGGTAAATTTGTTGCTTTTATGCACGGACATAAACTGCATCTGTTTATTTCCCGCAAACCGATTTTTTATCTGCAAAACAACTGGAGTTTTACAGTTAGCAGTTGCTCACCATTCGATGAAGTTGCAGCCATAGTCATCTGAACCTTTTCAAATCAAGGATGGACAAATTCCACAGGACCACATGTCATCAACGCTAGATTATGCAGGAAAAAAATAGCATTTTTTTTACCATTTCATCACAACGGTAAATTAACACGACAAATCCTCGAGGTTATTGAAATCATGGAGAAATCAAGATTGACACAAAATGTCGTAATTTCACCAAGACGATTAGAAACGGAAATGGAAACCGATCATTTACGGGAAATCGAATCCGAGACTGCCATGCAATGGCAACTCCTGATCGCCAAGCCGCTATTTTTGCTCCGTCTTGTAATGGAATTGGAGTAGCCGGATGAAGAAGAGCGGAGCCTGAACCTAATCCCATTGCTGCGCGCGAATTCTGATCACCCAAACTCAATTATCTTCCTCTTCCCCATCCATATCGACCTCATAAAATTAAAATGAAGCTTATTTGTTTGGTCCATGTCCTCGAATTTCCCTATAATTACAAAATGATCCTTTTTCCAATTTCGAAGGATGCAAAGTATTTTTTTTTAACTTAGAGATGGTTAATGAAATAAAAGAATGCTGCTATACGGGACGACAGCACACCGCACAGACGACTTACGTAACCAATGGCGGAAGTGTGGCTGACTTCGGTCTACAGCTCGGATCCAATTCTAAGATTTAAGGTAATAGGTTCAAATTGGATCCGTCCCAACAAAAAAAAAAATTCAATCGCCAAATATGGGTCTGATTCCACTTATATGCAAGCACAAAACATAATAACATATGTGTATGCATATACATTCAAGTGACCGTTCGTGTGCACAATGTCGCACAGAGGCATTCTAAATAAATTATGGTTGGTAACTTTTATTTTTTGAAATCTATCTCTATATTTAAAGGTCAGGATATCCCTCCTCTTCACCACATAGTTGAACAGATTAGATGAGGTGTGTGATATGCACCATGCCAAACACGCACACATCATTCGAATTTTTTTCTCCTCTCGAATATTAGGTCACTGGATGGTCACACCTACACACAAATATTATTTGTGGGTCTCACACACACAAGGGCATGGGAATGTCGAGGGAGACACCCACTTTCAGCACTCAGATCACACGTGCTTTATGAGCGCACACACACTAACATTGATATGTGTGTGCATATGTATTGAATGTAATCTGGGTGCTAAAAGTAGGTGAGTTATAACATTTCACGTGCGTGATCTTTATCACTTGCCCAAATAGTGCTCAATTTTCTCTATTGATCACCATACGTTAGTTATAACTTATACATAGCATAATCTAGGCGAAAGAGCATCATGCAAAAGCCATATATCCAAGAAAGGATGCATATACATACAACTTGTTATATAGTCTGCATATGATTAGCTACAATATCTACTCCATGCAATCCACAAATCAAAAAATCATTACCTTTCAACCTAATCCTCCTAGGAATTAGGGGGTGGTAACTTATACGAAGCATAGATTCTCTATACAGACATCACAAAACCATACACTAAACCTTGAGCGAGCTCCTGTCAGGATATGCCTTTAATCAAATCGAAGATGCATTCTGGTACCATGTGAGGAAGGGGCAACACACAGCAAACCACAATAAACTATAAAGTTGATTGCGCATCTGTTTCCGCGATGTTTCTTCCATTCAATGATAAAGCATAGTTGATTGCTACTTGACGCGGAATTCATTCCTGAATATGGTCAGATTTTGTGTAAACTTGTCCCTGTTCTTCGAGTCCAAGCTTCGGGTGATATCAGTCATCAATTTGTCAAAGCAGGAAGCCAGGCGCTGGTGCTGATCGGCAGGCTGCAGATATAAAACATAACAAAAGGCTTGGACCTGAGTTTGCATATAATGAGTTCATTCACTTAAATTCACTTCAAAGTAGAATTATGGGGGCAGGGTTGAGTATATCATGGTAGAAAATAAGAACTGATTAGCATGAAAACAAGGCTATAGCTACTGAAGCTTGCAAATTTCAATCCGATTATGTGAAATTACGTAACGCGGTTTATATACCTGTGTAGCCAATATTTGAGCTTTCGTGTCCGTGTACATCTGCACGCATATCATACTCAATTAGATCTCAAGTGTAGCACATTACAACTATTAACCTTTTAAAATGAAAATGGTGGCAACTGAACTCTTTTGTTAGCGATGCGTTGGTAACTTATAACTGATATTCAAAGGTAAAGGGCAACTGCATAAACATCGGGACTCTTCATACAATATTTGACTAAGTACACATCAACTTATACTTGCAAGGTTAGTCAACTGCTGGAGGTCTGCACGGAAACAATATTCTCCCCAGACCTTATACTACAAGGTTAGTCAACTTATACTGAGTTTATACCTTAGTTGATTGCGTACATTTTACCTCCCCAGACCCTGCCTAAGGCGGGATTTACTGGGTATGTTCGGTTTAGCTTAGTTAGTCAACTGCTGCGAATTCGTTGTTCAGTAAGGCATGTTGACCGACAACAGAAGTTAAACTGAACTGGAACAGGGAAGTTTACTTGTCAGACAACATAAGTTTTGAACATACCTGATATGCAAATGGAGGATGAGTAAATAAAATAAGTAAAGTTAGTACATATCCACACCAAATATGGACTTGTACACGAATATTTTTTTTGCAAGTGACAAGCAGCATAAATTGAAAATAAATGACAAAATTATGAGTAATAACCACCTGCTCACTTATAAGTATCAAGCTCAGCATTGGCCTACTAAGGCTCCATTGGTTGCTGCAGTCCTCAAATAAAACGATCTCAAAGAGGGTTTTGAGTATCTGAGGAAACATTATAAGGTCAAATTAAGAAAAGAAAAGCAGAAAAGGTTTTGTATGGTAGATGTAGAACAGATCGAGCTCAATAGCAAATAATGTTATGATTCATTCCTGCTGGATAGCATAACATACTCATAAACAAGCTTTAACATAATCATAAGGACTACGCTACCTAAGAGAAGCCGAGTGATGTGTAACACTTGGTATAGCGACAAGAATTGGAAGTATCAATCCAGCGCGTTGTATAGATTACATAAGATCAATCCAGCGTGTTATATTTTTTCCCTCGTTTCAAGAATACAAGCCCATATATAAAGGCACAAACACAAGTCCCCTAACATATTACAAAAAGGGGCAATATATAATAACATTAAATAAAATTGATTCAAGAGATCTTCGGTCATATATAGATTCGTATTGATTAATGCCAATGATAATGAGGCATTCAGAGAACTCTTTGAGCAACTTCTATTTGGTGATTTAAGAATTTACCTTATATTTTGGCAGTTGGTACGAATAAGAAATTTTAAAGAAACAAGTGACAAATTTCAAACTCTACAAAAAAAATTGCTTTATCTGGAAAAATGTTCACAATAACACTTCTTTGTGTAGAATTAGTTTTCATGTAGTAGCATTGTCAACTACTGACCTGCAACGCCGAAGTAGGCACACAAACAGAAAGATTGAAAACAGAAAGATGGAAATATTTCCCAATGTAGAGAAAATAATCTTGCATTTGACAACATGCTCGCACACGAAGAAATAAAAGTGAAGACCAGTAATGAATAACGACAAAACACAACGTTAGCGGTAGATCATAAGTTGAAGCAAATCTTCTGAACCAATCTCACATAATTTCATGAAAAATCGTATCTGGTAGGCTGGACCCTAAGATAAAGCAGAAATAAAAAACTAACAACAACATTTTCAAGAGCAAGCAGTTTTTTCGAAATTTTTGAAAAAATACTCACTTCAGGGAGCACTGCCGGGCATTCAGAAATTCGCCTAGCAAGGTTTATTGAAGCTGCTGATGTAGGTTTCTCTCCCATTGTAATGTTGTTGAAATAAAAAGCAGCCAAATTATCTATCGCAGATGCACACTGCATACAGTTAAGGTGAAACGTTCAATATGGGCAAGAGAGCATATCAGTGACACATCAAAACCAACTGATCTTTGGAGTACACATACCGATGGAAACGCAGCTTAAGAAACATAACCAGAAACAGTAATTCACAATAAAACCAAAATTACCAACTTGACCAGACAATGGCCCCCAAACAGTGAAAAAGATAATAATAAGACTTACCTGAGAGGAAATACCAGTATCAAGTCCTTTGAGACCGGATTCAAGTGAGCCAACAATGTGCATGAAGGTGCATGAGTCAAGACTCAAGACAAAAACAAGATGGCTACTGAATAGGACCTCCACAAATGTGAAGTACGCCTTTGTTAACTGCAAAGCCAGAAATTTGTGAGAACAACATTTGAACTGATACTAAATTAAACTAAAGAAAAGATAAAATAGATGCTGTATACAGATGCTAAAACCCTCAGGAGAAACAGAATGCAATAATGGCATATCAAAGTCTATTAACACTAATTTTAAAATGACGGAAGCAGTTCCTTGGGCTTCAATTCATAGTAATTACATCCAACAGATCCAAAACCGATGGAACGCTTGCTTTTACCAGAATATACACATAGTTTCACTGAAAAAATCATCACAGGAAAATGCAGGTTCTACTATATGAAAGAATGGCAAATTTAAAAAAAAAAAGAATGGCAGATTTAAAAAATCATAAAAAGAATACTCACAGACCTTCCTGTAAGCCAAGATGTCAGCAAGTGGAACAGAGAGTGTCATCTTAAGAGAAATATCAAGTGCATCAGCAAGAGCTCTATCGCCATAGAGTTCAAACACGCCGAAGTTCACATAATTCCCAGAAAGTGCTGTAATTTGAGGGGGGAGAACTGAGCAAGAGTACAAAATACAAATGCGATTTTAATAATTGCTAACAAGATTTTTACCCCGTGATAGAATAGTTAAGGAAATCCATATTCCCTTGTACTTGTAGCCATATATATCAGCAACCGTTGGAAGGGCTAAGATCCTCGAGCCATATGCAACGAGTATTTTGCTTATTTCTCTGAAAAGAAGTATGCCATTTGGAGATGAAGTATCAAAAGTCAAACGTTGAGCTTTGTTGAGCACAAATTCAGCCATGAACTTCAGCAAGGGCGTAGTAACCTACAAAATGAAATTAAACTTCATATTCTACATAAGCTGATAATCGATAAAAACACGCACTGAAAGACTAGAAAAGAGCATTCTGTTGTTTAGACAGTTGTAATATATAATGGACGCGTGGTATCTACTAATATTGCATTCTTCTCTCTTATAGGTTAAGTTTTATATGAGGTACCCATCTCATATAGAGAGTATCTGGTTATTTAAAGGAGCAAAGTAATTCGTGGCTCAGATACAGAATGAAACCACATTCTATTGTTTCCAAAACAAAGAAATTGCAACTGGAAGCACATGCCTCCTCGATTGGAAAAAATAAAAATATTTGGTTGATAAAGACAGGTTAATAAACTCCTTTCATTTATCCTACTTCAGAGCATATCTTTCCAGGACCAACCAGAGATGAGATGACACAGGAATAGAACATAGATGTGGACGGCAGAAAAATATTAAGAACCCTTTGACCTGCAAGCTCCATCAACTTAATGCAGTGTCTAGTTTTTATGATCACTTTGTTGTTTCATTCCGGTTGGTGCACTTAATGTCAGTACAACATTTTTTCACTGCCCAGCATGCTGAGCTGACAAATTTTATGGCCTAAATGTACATTTACCTGGCTCGATAATCCAAACATATGAAGACACCTCAGTTTTTTGTTCGAACAGAAAGAGTTACCAAGTGAGTATGAGTTTTACCTCTGGTGTATCAGCCCAATGAGAAATCCCCCTCAGGAGAATTGGCATATGAGTAGGATAAATCCAGTCAAAGAGAAGACCATAACTTCTACGGCTGAAATACAATAAAAAACCAAATAGAAGCAAGCTTTACTAAGATCCATCAGTGCATTACAACATATAACTCAATCTGCATTTACCTGTTTGTCGCCATTGCTATTCCCCTTAGATCTCTCATCAATCCAATTAGAGCATATTTTATAGAATCGGTCCTGAACATGGTCACAGGCGTAGATTCCAAAGTTGTGAATACCTATACGTTAACCAAGATTCGTCAAGATCCATCATCGATGAAAACAAATAGATGATATGAATGATGACCCATCTATACATTACAATAGCTTACGCCTCAATCTAAGGCACTTAACGGTATATAACTTCTTTGAAGTAAATTCAGTTTGGTGTGACAAGAAGATTTTGCATAATATGATTAGTAAAGAGCAGTTGGAGGGTAAAAAAGCAATATACTTGCAGCAGAGGATCCATTGATGACTTAAAGAGGGCTACACTGTCTTCCAGATATATTAGCCACCCAATAGTGTAGTAGAATGTTGTTCTGCTCCTATAGCATCTGTATTCACCGAGAAAAGGAAAATGCTCCCTCTGGAATCAGAAATCAAACAAAGGAATTAAAATTAATTTTATTATACATGATAAAAGGATGAGTAAAACGCCTATAAACAAGAGAAATTTATGAAAAATACAAAGTTACTCGGGCAATACAGTGTGATTGGCAATTATGAACTTCACTGCATCCAACTTGAGAAGTAGTTTCCCAGTCATATAACTGCAAGCAAATAAATGTGGGTTTTATCACCAAAATAAAAAAATCACATATTTCGAAATCACTTTAGCAAGGAGACAAACCCAGATGCCAGCTCCAAGAACAGACTCAGAGTTTGGTCGATAACTTCCTCGCACTGCAGGTAAGAAAAAAATTGAGATTCAGAGAAGCCATCACCAAGTATTGAAGAGAAGAACCCAAACAGAAATAAGCTACCTCTGTATAACACTTCAAATTTGCAGCAATTTTTCGAACAAAAAAGTCCAACAGCAGCAAATGATCATTGAGACCAATAAGGTCGGATAAACGGGCATACAACTGCTGCAACAAAAGAGAAATCCACCATCGTACCAAAGCACATCTAGAATAATGAATAATCCACACAAATGGAAAAAAAAAATCACTTACCTTAGATGAATGCATAGCCTGTTCTCCCACATAGGATTTCCTGAAGTTCTGGAAAAAGACGAGAATTGCTCGATCAAGTCTTTGTTTGCTCAAGTCTCCGTGTCTCTGCAGGAGTTAAAGAAATTCAACAATAAAATATCTAGTTTATTTTTCAAAATAAAAGATTAAAAGCCACCTTCAGAAGCCTCAAGAGCTTCTTAAAATATGTATATTATGTTGAAACAACAATAGGAAGCCACGCTTCTACTCCATAAATACTCAAATAAAAATGAGTGTGAATGAAGCATAAGCTTCTAACTTTTGATTACTTTCGTCAATGGAAGCAGCGGCTGGAAGCAGCGGCTGCTCAAAAGTCAATTAACTAAGAAAGCAATTTCCCACTCACAAATGGCTAGGCTCTCTGAATGTCGGAACCCTCATGTCTAATTTTCCTTGAAAAATGTGGCAGAGCTTGTTACATCGATTCACAAATGGGACCTTGGTTTCCACCTTGGTTAGCTGCTTTCTCAATCTACTCTCTTCTTCCCATATTTCTATAAGCATAATGTCTAATTACCTATTAAAAATAGAAGTTTCGCCAATAAAATTTCCCAGTCATTAAGGTTCAATTAGTCATCATCCATCTGCCATTGAAATTAGATATGTTTCGAGGAACATCAGGAGATGGTGGGAAAGGTGAGACATGTGATTGGAGTAGAGTGACACGATGCCGTGGTGCTTTGGTTGTCCCTTTGCCTCCAAGGACAAAGATGCACAAAGTGGTTACGTTTTTCAAATTCATATGCTAAAATGATCATTCTTCACCCTCCAAATTCAGCTACACCCGAAGCGGCAGCTGTTTACTTTTACAAGGCTCTTAAGAGACTAAAACTTAAAAGTAATACAACTGTAGGGAATGAGCTGAACTAAGCTAACCTGACTGAGTGACCCACTATCAGCAACATTAACTAGCCGTAAAACTCGTGCCGAAAGCTCAGCATCAATAACTTCTTGGGATTCAAGACTGAGACAGACACAGTAGAACAATAAATAATCCAGAAAAACAAAAGAACATAAAATAGACATTCATTACCTGCAACCAACAGATTGCTTCATTTTTAAAATAGAAGCAATTATATGTACAATCCAAGCAAGCTTAGCTTCAACTACAGAAAGTTCACTACGATCACCAGTCTGAAGCTGTGCCCTTTCCTGGCGAAAAGGACAATGAAGTCATGAAAATTAAGCTGATCGAAAGAGACTATCTCTAATATTGATGCAGGCTTGCAGCATACCATGTATACTTGTAATATCGGCTCCATGATTTTGATAATGAACATGCTACTGTTCTCGTACTGAAAGCAGAAATTCGATAAGTTAAAATAAAAGAAACGGCATAAACTAGTAAACTAAAGCAGTAACCATGCCTCATGACGCAAAAAATCAGCTAATCTCAGCCAATCATGTAAATGGAACCTGAAATCGGCAGAGATGCGGGAAGCAATCAAGCTGGTCTTGAAGAAGGTCAACATTGTCAAGTGGATGCTCCGAAAGATCATCTAGGGAGTCCGCCTATAGTCTCAACGTAAAAATATAAGAATATGTTGATAGACTTACATCTTTAACATAATGCTTAAGAGCTAGACCTGAGCAGAGTCCAGTCTTGATGTGATGTAACCTTCAGTAATTTTGGGCACAAACTCATCAAGCAAACTCGGTGCGTCACCCTTCAGGTAGGGCACAGAACTAACCAACCTAGACCAGAGACCTAAAAGATAGTAAACACTGCTGCTGGCCCACTGCAAAACAAAAAATTACTAACTTTCATCAGAACAATTCTTAATATTTTGTCACTGGTTAAACGACAAAGACTGTGACAGGAATAGAATCATCCAAACTTGTCTAAAGTGAAAAATACAGACAACTACAACTACAGGAATAGTTGTTTCAAATGAGGCTACCTGCCAGGACAATAAAGATTGACACGTGAACTCCGCAACTAAACGTATCCAATCACCATAGCCTTCCATTGTGACTAGTTCAGATAGCTGCAATAGAAAATGACCGTCTAGTGACAAGCTCAAACATCATGACCAGTCATTACCCTATGAACAAGTTTGCTTCTTGATCAAAATATACAAAGAAGGCAAACCATGCATATATAGAATTATAGAAAAACAGATAGATACTCTTATTCAGAGAAATAAACATAGAGGAAAGACATAAGCTGGAAAATCTTGTCGACTCATTTTTTGAACATAAGATTTAACCTCTATAACACATAAGACTTTTTTCGAACTCCTCTTCAATTAAGTAACAAACACCTACATCCAACCAAGTCATTTTCTCATTAACATAGAAGTTAGCTCCATACTATAAACTTCAGAGAGTCATCTTAAATTTGCATGGGAAGTTGTAAAGAATAACAGTGAGCCAACATATGCTAAATTGTTACAGATTTGGAAAGAATGTCAGTTTGTAATAAGCTTTTCTCCAGCTCCTTTATCCAATGGTTCAAATTAACTTCAATTAGGGATCTTTTAATATTACAGGTTCTTGAAAAGTGTGATAAGAGGCATGCCTAGGCAGCACTGACGGCCCCTGCCAGTAATGCTTTTTAGAACTTGAACATAAGAAGTGTTCATCTATTACTTTCAAAGTGCTTCAACTATTCAGCTCTGCTCAACTGATTTCAGTTACTTTTATTACCATTATGGCTCTTGATCCGATATGTGATGTTAGTGATCAATCATGCAGGATCCTCCTAATTACCTATCATTGTTTTATAAAAATGTATACGAGTAACCTTTGAGAATCCTTCGAGAAGCACCATCTAAGAATAGAAATTGAATATCCAGAAATCCGACCGGTTCCGGTACCCCGAGTTTTGGGGGGATTTTATGGGGTTTTCGTATTTTGGGTTTTTTTAGAATTTTCTTGGGGATTTTCGTTTCTCAATAATTCACCAGATGTGCACCTCCACATGTACAGGAAAGTTTCGCCAATTTGAACTTGCACCAAAGTAAAACAAATGCATAACCTAATAAAAAGAAGCTGGTGATAGGAGCGAAGTGGCAGCCAGGACCAATAATAAGCAGAAGCAGCAGGCTGATCGTATACAAATTGTATAAATGAACTACCTGATAGTTAACTCTGAATCTTCCAAGAAGGCGGCAAAACTCGTGGTAATTATTATGGTCGGCAAGACCTATTCACCACAAGAAAGAAGATCACTAACAAATTTCAAGAAGAATTACAATAAAATAAGCAAATGCTAATAATAGGAGCGCCAAGCGAGTAAGAGCTCTTCAATAAACAATTAAACTCGGGTAAGAGCTCCAAACGAGCAAATGAAACATGGAAAAGTTTAGAGTTAATATATGATAGTAACTTGTCAAGCAGTAAAAAATGACAAATCTGCATACCTTGCCCTGTCCTTAAAATGTCTTTGGTTCCAGTCATGAGATGGTCAAGGAACTTGGAGCGAGAAGCATCATTGGTAAAGAGAGAGCGTCTTACAGAAGCCAAACGCACTAAGCACTCCAGTGACTGGAAATTAATAAAAAACCAAGAACTTCTAAAATATTGAAGATCAAACAAGTAGCTCATGAAGTCAACTGAATTTAGGACAGGATCCACAGTCCAGTAACATCATATATAGAGAAAAGTGAAGTCCAGGATGGTGATCAATGGGATCGAAGGTGAGAGAGAAACTCAGCCTTCAATAGCATAAGAGCAGGGATGAGATGCCAGAAACGATATCGAGCACAATGATCCACTAACTACTTGGTTAGAAGGATAAATGTTCGCATACCACAACTAAAAATATAAAAAGAGTTGAAGATGTACAGTCAACTTCTCAAATTTAGGATCAAATAAAATCAGCCAAATAAGATCAGCAATTAAGTTTTCTGTTTGTTAGTAAAGATACAAAAAAGTATTGCTCTGATGATAAACAATAACTTCTTGTGCATGTAAATTCAAGTGCTCAAGCATCTATCTAGTATATGCCTCTCTCGGAAGGATACACAAATAGGAAGGAATGAAAGATATCAGCTTCAACATTTATTAGTAGAACAGAGCAACAACATTAAAAATCCAACATAAGACTCTATTTTGATGAATTTTCCTCTAAATAAAAGATGTTATTACTGAAACAGATGCATAGTTTTTCTCTAGTTAGTCAACAGTTAGACTGCTCCTACACTGTCATGGAAAAACAAGATATGGTTGCAGGTATATGCTGCTACGGAAGAAAATCATGGGGAATGCCAAGACAAACCAGAAAATTCGTAATCAAACATAGAAATTACAAACTTAGGATACCTAGAAATCCATTTGAAGAACATATTATACAAGGAATAAATTATGGGCGAACCTCCTTGGATATAGGGGGTTCTGTGAGTGCATAATAATCAAAAAATATTTGCACCGTCGAAAACTCCTCTAACAGTGGCTTCCAGGAAGATGGAATCTGCGACATTGAAATGAGTCAGCAGTATTATCCTAACAGCAAGCATTCATCTGCATAACCTAGGATTAATTTCAAATAGCAAGTCCATATCTTCTTTCAAACATTTTTCACAAGATTCGTGAATTCTTCGAGCAACTAAATCAGACTGGAGGCATTTCCTGGAAATATACCTGAACGGTCCCAAATTCTTCAGAACTTTCATCAACTGAGGTCCCAACAAAATCAAATGACAAACATTTTAATGCCAGAGAGAGAGCTAATTCTTGTAACCGGCTGATAGCTGCATATCTCAACATATATCATATAAAACAAGTATATGAGAAACATAAAATTTCCCCAAAAGATAGTCCCAACAGCCAGGACCTACCATCATTTTTAAGCTGATGCAGTAAAGATAAAGATATTTGGAAAATTTGGAATAGGCTTTGATCCCTGAAGGAGCAGGCGACCCTACGGTGATGAGATGAAGGTAAACCTGAATTTGGCTGAGTTACAGAAATAAAGAAAAGACAGATAAGATTCGGGCGTTCACAAGCTAACCACGCAAAAATTAAAATTGGTCAGGCTCAAAGATATTGTGGGAAAAAGTAACAGCGGGAATTTTTTCTGCGCATAATTTTTGAGAAAAGGCAAACTGGTATCCAGAAACTTTAACATGATTAGTATCAATTTCCAAAAACAAGCATGGTGATCACCTTATTATGCCAGCACAAATAAACCCCCGTCTCTTAAGAATACCATATGAATAGGATAAAATGTCAGGGAAGAAAGACCTATCCATTCTAGAAACAACCTAGAGAAACCATATGAATAGGATAAAGTGTGACTGAACACCAACCTGGTTCATCTCGGAAACAAGTTGATTCAATATCTTTAAACCAATAACATAATGATATGTACCCTGAGACAATACAGAAATTCATTAGATATCATCGACAGAAAGGTTAGAAATGAAGTACTTAAGTTGAAAAATAACAGGTGAAAATACACGCTAGTTGATATGTCCAAACTTTTATGTTCAGATTAGAAAGTTCATTCAGGATGTCATCTTACTCATCCTGACAACATGACAGACTACATACAGAGAAGATAAGGAAGACTGCAGGGTGGAAATACCCACTCACACCACACAGACCGACAATCACTCTAGCAGGAAACTAAGAATACGTAATTATTTACTTGGAGGCCGACTAGAGTGAATATATATTATGTTTATAAAATCTTTTTGAGAACTCTAATGGAAGGGCTGAAAGTAGCATGCTTAAAATTTTACAAAATAATAATAATTAGTAAATTCCTTATGGCTCACATGCTTTAAAGGACAGCTAAGCCCAGCACAATGCATTTGTAAACAACTAAACTCCAGGGAAGAGCAGTTACTCACTAACGCAACCATGCCCATACAAGAGCAAACAAAATATATCACATGAATCTTAGATGTCCTTTTTTCCCCTTTTTCTGTACATAACACCAACTGAAAGAGAGCCAAGCACACTTCTATGAACTAGAAAGAATATAAAAATGGCAAAACTTATTAAAATATAGACTGCAGATACGAAAAAGTACCAGTAAAACATAACATCAGTTCCAAAACATGAAGAAGAATACCTGGTTCAAGAAGTTAATAGATTCTTTAGGGACGTCTCTAAATCTATCATCATCAAACCATCCAAACTTGGTAAGTCGACATAAAAGCTGAATCAGAGATCCAATTACGAAGGGCTGCAGCTCAGGACCTCTGTTTGCCAGATAACTTATAAGGTAATTCCCTTCATAAGAAAATGAAGCCAGAAAAAATCAGATCACATTAAGGAAAATGAAAAACGACCAAAGAAACAGTTTCAATCCCATTATAGATGAGGTTGTAATTGGGAAACAATGGAGAGCAGATTAGGGAGAACATTAAATTAGCTGATGCCTCGAGCAAAACAAAGATACGAGCATGATATATTAAACCCGTAAGATGCCAAAATATGCGTAAGCTAAATAATAGTTACGGATGTCAAGGCGCAGCTGCAAGGAAAGACTATGCTCGGTAACTTGCTTCAACAAGCTTGAACTAGCCAGCATCAGTGCATAAGGGGTCAAAGCATTGTCCAAAATATACTGACACTGGGAAATGTAATCAACATTTGTGGAAAAGCATTTCAGAGTATTCTCAGCATGTGTCCGTTCTGCTGAGTCCTGTGAGTTATAAAGTCTTTCACACAAAACTTCCAACTGGGCTAAGCTCTCCATAACACTAATGCCACACCCCAAATGTCCTCCTAAAGTTCCAGACGATCAAGGATCCGTACTCATCCAATCCAATCTCAGTCTACAAAATTTTCCACATGTGGAAATGTGTCAAAAAAACATGCACATCGGTAAGCTGTCAGTAGGAGGTGAAAATTTCATCAGATCAATCAAAACTAAACAAGAGTTATGAGGCTAGAGATAAAAATGTGCCTCTATGTACAGTACTGGATTAGATTCATCAGCATGCAAAACTACGTTCAAACAATTTCAGCGCCGATCACAAAAAAAGCTAATCCAATCTTGTTGCAACGCCATCGCAACCATGCTAACGAGTGATAAGACATCAGAATAAATTGTCTCGCAAACACAATTTATTGTAACAGAGTAGCACATAAATAATACAAAATTTCAAATGTTACAAATGTTCTCATAGTTGCAGAGTCTACAAAAAGTAGAAAAAAAAAAGAGGCCCCGCTTCCTGATAGATATGGGGAAAGACCTACATAGATAGTACACTACAGAAAATACAAATGAGCTCCAGAAAACTCAACCATTAGCTGTTCAGCAACAGACCCTGACAACAAAAACAGCAAAGAAAAACAAAGCACCACATTAATAAGAATTGTTTGAACAAAACAAACCTTTATGAATCACGCAGAAATTATAGTCATGTGCATTAAATCCGCGAAAATTATTTTACCGATTCTATTCAATCCGTCTAATGCACAAATTTATAGTTAATTTCAAGAACAAGACTTCAAGGGGAAATCTAAATCTCGCAGCTATCGTGTCGACTGAAAGGTAAAGGAAACGAATTGCGATCAGACCCTAGATCTTAAAACTTGTCTACGGTTTATTCGAATTTGATTTTCTCTCTCAGAGCAAAGATATTGAAGCACGGGTGGCGTTGGACGACGCTCTCTCTTTCTCGTGCAATTTCAGCTTGTACTTGTACGGAAGACGGTCGGGCAAAAATAGAGCCCGATTTTACTTTATATATAGATATTTATAATATGGAAAATGCATTATTTTTCTTGGTTGTAAATATTGCCAAATTCTAAGTATTGTCACGCAATGTTATTTACGAGAGTGGGACAAATAGAAATGACAATTTGAACTCAGGATGATTGCGAATATTGCCAAAATCCAAGTATTGTCACGCATTGTTATTTAGGAGAGCAGTACAAATAGGGATGACAATTTGGACCCGCTCCAACAAATTCGGGGTGGGTCCGGGGTAGCGGTGGGTGACCCGCCTTGAACTTGTCCTGTCCCGAACTCGTCCCGCCGCTTTAATTAATATATAAATTATATATAAATATTTTTTTGCTTTTATTTACACATTTTTTATATTTAAACATTATTTTTTAATTTTAGTAAAAATTAATATTTATTTTTTGGGAATGGGTCAAGTTTAACCTGACCCGGCTTCCA
>JAOYMZ010000003.1:233563-277233 GCA_025802335.1 Pinguicula primuliflora
TTAAGATGCTTCGGGAAATGTAAGTCCAATACCTTTCCATGTGCCGATAATGTGTCCAGCATTCCTACTCTGGTCACCGATGGCGGTAAATTTGTGATATGGAAAGAAGTGGTCGAAAGTCTGAGTTTTTGGAGCCGAGACTGGTTCGTGCCTCGTCGAGCAGCGGGATGGGAAATTGGGTCTGTCTGAGGCGCCCCAGTAGATGTTGGATCACCAATTTCTGGTTTCTGGCCAGTGCGCGGGCCGGCATCACTGGCGGGGAGACATTGCGGCAGGGCCGTCGTCGAGGGTTGGATAGGTTCCGTCCGTTCCGAATTGTTTCCAACAGCGGGTAATTGAGGGTTTGAGGGTGAGGAATGCACGCCGGGTGCCAGCGCCGGCTGTGTCGCCGGCGCTGCCACGGCGGAGGTCGCTGCCGTAGCTAGGGCTATCCCGCGCGAGAAGGAAGGAGAAGGCGGAGCGTCTCCACGTGAAAAAGCTTCTCTTTTGGGGTTGTTTGCTCTTTCCATATTTGCAAGGTTGTGTCTCTTGGTATCTTTGACTCCAAGTATTGTGTATATCACACGAGAACATGTTGCACAAGTCCTTCGACCCTCATTTGAACATGAAATTGAGGTTAGAACACCACATGTGCAAACCATCACTTGAGCATAAGCCATTTTGCTCATCTCTTCACAATTCTACACAATTTCGCCCAAGTTTGCACCATTTGCTCCTTAAATCTGTATGAACACAATTAAACATAAATCAGGCATAAATGAAGTTATTAGGGCAAAATATAATAAGAAATGTAAAGCTAAATAAGCTCAAAATATGATATGAATTGAGCTTATCAGGCCGTGATTCATGCAAAGTGTACACGGTCAAGTTATAATACAGTGCTATAGAGCAAGGGTCATGATCTACAGAGAGAGACTCCTACACGTGCTTCACATTCACAACAAATAGTATAGTAACCAAACATTCAAATGGGTGTATCTAATGATCCACTAAACATAATTAAATGGAATCAAGTGCAATGGAAAGCTAATCAAATTTAGAACAAATATTGTGAGACACTTGATCCAAACTGACAACAGAGATGAAGATAGAACACAGAATAGAGAAATAACTCAGTGTAGCTGCTACAGTGCTAGTGACTTGTTCTACGCACCAAATGACCAACTCTTGCTACTCCGAACCACAGAACCCATGTATAACTAGCCCTGTGGTCAAGAAACTAGCTAGTCTAACCAACTTAAAGATAGGTTCCAATTGGTAAACTTAGTTGAAGCTTTGGCCCAACTAAAATCTAGACGTGGTCTTGTTCTTATATGTGACACCGCAAGTTAGGGTAGTACTCAAGGACGGAAATTTGAATATGTCTAATGTCGAATATACACAAATGACATCTCAATACATGCAAATCACCCAAATAAACTCGAGATACTCGGGCAAAATACTCAAGATTATCAAAACAACACATATTCATTCAAGAGCCGTAAGTATGACACAAATAGTTCAATAAAACATCATCAAAGGCAGTAAAGCTCGGCTCAACCGAGACTTAATTCTACAGAATTAGCTCATACTCGAAGAATGAGCTGATACAAGCAAGAAACAACAGCAGCAAGCTGAAAACATCATTGAAATCAGCAAGATCCGAGACTTCCTTCTCCTCCTCGCGGGCAGTCTGTGCAGCTCTGGTATTTTTCGTGTATCTCCATGCTGCTGACTCCAAATCGTGTTTTGTAAATTGTACTAGGTTAAGAACTTTCTGGGCTTGCTTGTGTAGAAAGTTTAGTTCATTTGGCCCAGTAAGACTTGAGGTATGCTAGGTCCATGTTGCTGCGAGATTTTATCAGATTTGGCAAGGTTGCTTTTTGCTCTCTTTTGGCCCTTTTCTGGAATGAGCTTGGTCTTTTCTCCTCATGCAAATTGGACTAGATTTAGCTTCAAATGTTGCATATAAAACGAGTAAATGTTGCATATAACACGAGCAAATGTTGTATAGACCTAGAATCCATCATTTAAGCACAAATCATGTCACAAAATAAGTGAAGAGGGCATGTTTTGATGATAAATGATATGATAATTAAGCTTAAAATGATATAAAATATAAGCTTACCAACAACCCCACATTTAGATGATACTTGTCCTCAATCATATGATCAGTAAGAGCTACCAGAAATGCAGTCAAGACAATATGTATGCATGATGATCAGTGTAGCACAAATGCAAGAACAATAAGGTGTCATGCATGATGAATGTGTGTCTGGTTTGTGCAGAAGCTTAGATCAAGTAGTTCAGTGAATATGTTTGGTTCATAATAGCTCTTTGGAGATATGGCTATGCAGATATGAGCTCACTTGGGGACTTCTCAACATCACTACACACCATTTTGGTTCATACTTCCCTAGCAGTTCTAAGTGTGCCCTTTTTAGCCTACGTTCTGCTTCTCCAGGGATTAACCAAATTCTTCACCATCTACCACATTTCTAGTGCATGATTTTTCATAACAATCTCAATCTAAGTCTCAATTCCATCACACTCAAATAGGGATTAGTGTTTAGGTGAGGACTTCTCTCTTTGATGGAGTTAGAGTAGATCATTATGGCTTTTCAATTTGGCTTGCATGAATTGTGGTAGTGTTCTGTGTCAAGTCTGAATGAAGGATTAAGGTGATCAATCGCTCATGACCCTTCATCTTATTTCTTCTCGAGCTACTGTCTTATTTGTAAATGAATTCTTGTTTTCCAACTCTTTTCTTTGATTTTTCATTGCTGATCTTCTTGTGAGCTTTCGAGATTTACTACAGGGTTCTCTTTTTCCTTGAAAGATTGGACTTAAACCTCATTTTGATCAGCAAGAGGGGAATTCAGATTGTTTCTTTGCAGTTTTGCTATGTAGATGTGCCCCTGATCTTCTTTTGAGAGATCTTGTGTCCTTCTTTAGATATTTTCCTCTAGCTTTCAAACTCTTTCTTTTGTCAACCTTCTTACTTGAGCTTTTACTGGCTTTTCTTTCTGATTATAAGGTCAAGATCAAGGTCACCACATAAACTCATTCAGAAACAACTAGAACTTGTATCTCTCCCTTCCCTCATTCAAAAGTGTGAATACTTAGCTTCACACCACCACTCAACTCAGCACTACCTCGATTCACTGCTATGAAGAGTGTAGTTTTGTCTCCAAAATAGGTATAGATAAACCATATGCCACAACTATAGACATATGCGTAGTTCAGCACTTACCGAATCTAGTATGAATGAGCAATTTAGGGTGTTCAAGCGAAAAAATGGGCTAAGATTGCTGTAATAAGCAGAATGAATGAACATAATTCGTAGAGATCATAATGCTAAAATATGCTTTGCTACACACCCCTACCCCACACTGAAAACTTCACCTGTCCTCAAGTGAAAACAAAAATCATGATAGAAATAATAGAGTTTTTGCTCAAGGGGGTAAGGAGCAACACAACCTGGTGTGATACTACACATCTTGTGTATTCTGGACTTCTTGATTGAGTGGCTGCTCGTAGGAGTCTCACCACACACTTAGTTCAAGCTCTAGCCTACTTTCTGTATCATGCTTCAAAAAGAAAGTTAGAAAACTTTAGGGAAAACACTAAAATAGTCGAGTACCTATGTAATGCCCCGACTTTTCCTGAGGTCGTTATGGCAGTATGGGTGTCTCTACCCACCCATGTCCTAGCCAATAATTGCCCATACTGTCCCCACAAACCAACACATGACCTTCCATCACACTTTATCCTCGCTCGTGCGCACCCTAGAAAACTTCCCAATGGGTCACCCATTCCAAAATTGCTCCAAAGTCAGCAGGCTTAACTTTGTTGTTCTCATAGATGTGCTCCCATAAAAGTAGGTGCACCTTGTTGATATGAGTAGTATTAACAACCATTTTAAGGGTATACATTCATCTCTCCTTACAGACGCAATGTCCTCGTTGCGTAACAATGCTCTCGGGATCAACCATCCTCACATGATTGAACCTGGCTCCAATACTAAATGTAATGCTCTGGCCTTTCCCGAGGTCGTTATGGTAGCATGGGTGTCTCTACCCACCCATGTCCTAGCCAATAATTGCCCATACTGTCCCCACAAACCAACACATGACCTTCTAGCACACTTTGTCCTCACTCGTGTGCATCTTGAAAAACTTCCAAGGGGTCACCCATCCCAAAATTGCTCCAAAGTCAGCACGCTTAACTTTAGAGTTCTCATGGATATGCTCCCATAAAAGTAGGTACACCTTGTTGATATGAGTAGTATCAACAACCATTTTAAGGGTATTACAATCTAGCTTGGATTGCCTCCCAAGAAGTTCTGAGTTTAGGGTCTTCAGATAAACCTCTTATTCTTGTTTCACTCCTTGAAGCGCACAACTTCCTTTCTTCCATTCACCTTGAAGACTTACCCTTCTTGATTTTTCACCTCCACAGAACCATAAGGATACACCTTGACAACTTAAAAAGGGCCTGACCATCTGCTCTGTAGCTTTCCAGGAAAGAATTTCAGCCTGAAGTTGAAGACTAGCACCTGATGGCCTTTTTGGAATGTTCTTCTGTGGATATGCTTGTCATGCCAGAGTTTGGTCTTCTCCTTGTAGATCCTAGAGCTCTCATAGGCATCATACCTCAGTTCATCCAACTCAGACAGTTGGAGAGATCTCTTGACTCCAACTTCAGCCAAATCCATGTTCAGATGCTTGATTGCCCAATAGACTTTGTGCTCTAACTCCACAGGAAGGAGGCAGAGCTTTCCATAGGCCAATCTAAAGGGTGAAGTGCCAATAGGGGTCTTGAAGGCAGTCCTATATGCCCAAAAGGTATTAGAGAGCTTTGTTGCCCAGTCTTTCCTTGAAATGCTCATTGCCTTCTCTAGAATCAGCTTTATCTCCCTATTAGAACGCTCGGCCAAGCCATTAGTTTGAGGGTGATATGAAAGAGACACCTTGTGCTTCACCCCATACTTAGAGAGCAAGTTCTCTAATAACTTGTTGCAAAAGTGAGAACCACCATCATTGATGATATATCATGGAGTTCCAAAACGTGCAAATATGTTCTGTTTCAAGAATTTGACAACCACAGCAGTATCATTTGAATGTGTAGAGATGGCTTCCACCCACCTTGAAACATAATCCACTACAACTAGAATGTACAACATACCCTGGCTTGGAGTGAAAGGTAATATGAAGTCTATGCCACATACATCAAACAGTTCAACCTCAAAGATTCGCCTTTGAGGCATCTCATTCTTTCTTGATAGATAGTCCACCCTTTGACATCTATCACAAGCTTGGACGAACTTGTGAGCATCTTTGAATAAAGAGGGCCAGAAAAATCCACTTTGCAACACCTTTACTGCGGCCCTTTGGCTCCCAAAGTGTCCTCCACACTCCAGAGAATGGCAATGTTGGAGAATTGAGCTCATCTCCCCTTTTGGAATGCACCTTTTGATCACTCGGTCAACACATATCTTGTAGAGGAAGGGCTCTTCACAGAAATAGTTCTTAAGGTCGTGAAAGAACTTCTTTCTCTATTGGTAGCTGCAAAATTGAAGCATGTTACAAGATAGATAATTAGCAAAGTCGCCATACCAGGGGGCTTGTGAAGTGGAGACAGAGAACACATGTTCATCAGGAAAAGAATCCAAGATAGGGGTAGATGCTGGAGTAGCAGAGGTGATGCCTTCTAGCCTTGAGAGATGGTCGGCTACCACATTTTCCACACCCTTCTTGTCTCTAATCTCCATATCAAACTCTTAGAGCAGAAGAACCCATCTGATCAGCCATGGTTTGGAGTCATTCTTGCTCATCAAGTATCTAATGACAGCATGATCAGAATACACTGCCACTTTGCTGCCCAAGATGTATGGTCCGAACTTGATGAAAGAATAGATAACAGCCAACATCTTCTTCTTAGTTGTGGTGTAGTTCAATTCAGCAGTGCTGAGCATCCTACTTGCATAATAAATCATGTGAAATAGCTTATCTTTTCTTTGGCCAAGCACAGCTCCAACAGCTACATCAGAAGCATCACACATGATTTTAAAAGGTAGGTTCCAATCAGGCACTGTCATAACAAGTGCAGTGATCAAGTGCCTCTTTAACTCATCAAAAGACTTCAATCATTCATCTATCAGCTTGAATTCAACCTCCTTTTCCAGCAGATGGCATAGAGGTTTAGCAACGAGGGAGAAACACTTGATGAATCTGTGGTAAAAACCAGCATGTCCCAGAAAATTTCTTATTGCCTTCACTGACATGGGGGAAGGCAAGTTCTTAATCACTTAAATCTTAGCCTTATCAACTTCTAGGCCTCTTCTAGACACCTTATGTCCAAGTACAATGCCCTCTCTGATCATGAAATGACATTTCTCCCAGTTTAGAACAAGTTGCACCTCCTCACATCTTTGTAGCACCTTCTTCAGATTTTCCAAACCTAACTCAAAACTGTCTCCAAAGACACTGAAGTAATTCATGAAGACCTCTATAATCTCCTTTATCATGTCCGAGAATATAGCCATCATACACCTTTGGAACGTACCAGGAGCATTGTAGAGTCCAAAGAGCATTCTTCTAAATGAAAATGTACCATAGAAGCATGTAAATGTGGTCTTATCCTGATCCTCAGGAGCCATAGTAATCTGATTGTACCCACTATAGCAATCAAGGTAGCTATAAAACTCATGTCCAGAGAGACTATCCAACATTTGATCATCAAAAGGAAGGGGATAGTGGTCATTCCTTATTGCTTTGTTCAACTCACGATAATCCATACATATTCTCCAACCTATAGCTTGTCTTGTGGCAATCAGCTCCTCAATTTCATTCATCTATGCTGTGAATCCACCCATCTTAGGCAGATATTGCACATGACTGATCCATGTTATATCAAATGTTGGGTAGATCACCACGGCATCAAGATATTTCAGAACTTCTTTCTTCACTCCCTCTTTCATCACTAGGTTCAATCTCCTCTGTGAAGCTATCACTGGTTCGCTATGATCGTCCAAGAGAATTTTTGCATACACAGGGTTGGAGATATCCCTTTGGTGTCAGCCATCATCTAGCCAATAGCTCCGTTATGTTCCTTGAGAACATTCAGCAATGCAGCTTCTTGTTCCTCACTTAATTCCTAGTTGATTATCACGGGTAAGCTTGCTCCTTCTCCGAGGAAAGAATACTTCAAATGATTGGGAAGGGGATTCAATTCAAGCTCAGGGGCCTATATGAAGGAACTCTGCTGTGAAAGAGGTTGCTATCCTAAGGATTCAATCGTTCTTGGATCACACTGCTTGTGTTTCTTCATCCACACTGTACACTGTCCCACAGTTGTCTCTTGAAGAATGTCTGAACTCTTGGTTGTGAATAGATGATCAAAGGGTCTTAGATACACCTTAGCTCCTCAAACAGTAACTCCTTTCTTGTCTTCACAGCATGGCAATGTTCAGCTTGATCAGCTTCAACCATATAATCAGCAAGCATCTTCATGGAAGGGTACACCTTGAAGCATACCTCTTCATTCTCTATTCGCCGCTCTCCTTTCTGCGTATCTATCAGGGCCCCTCCTGTCCTCAAGAATGGTCTTTCAAGTATAATAGGCATGCATTGGTCCTCCACAATATCTAAGATGAAAAATTCTACAGGAAAATATAACTTGTCAACCTTAACCAAAATATTTTCTACAATACCTCGTGGCCTTTTCACGGACTTATCAGCAGGCTGTAGTCTGATTCATGTGGCTTGAGGCTCTCCAAAACCAAGTTCCTGTGAGATAGAGTAAGGCATCAGGTTGATGCTGGCTCCAAGATCACATAAAGCTCGATCGTAGGTTTGCTCTCCAATAGTGCGGGGCACTGTGAAGTTCCCTAGATCAGCTATCTAGGGTGGAATGGATAGACTCTGGCAGTTCAAGATGGCTGAGCATTTAGCAGTTAAGAGAATGGTCCCTTCAGCATCAACCTTCCTCTTCTTGGTTAAGATATCCTTCATGAATTTAGCATAAATAGGCATCTTCTCCAATGTCTCAGCAAAAGGAATGTTTATCTGTAGCTGTTGGAAGACATTGGTGAATTTCTTGAACTGCTTCTCTAGATGATCGTTCTCAAGTCTCTGAGTGTTTGACAGTTGTTTCATGATCTCATCAGTGAGCTCAGTCTGCACTCACTTCTCCTTCTTCTTCAACCTCTCCTTGTCTTTGATCCTTCTGTTTTAAACTATCTCATCTTCTTCTTCTTTGGTTCTTGATGGCACCACCACTAATGTTGGAAGTGCATGCTCCTCAATTTCTCTTCCAGACCTCAAGGTGATAGTTTGGCATCTTTTCCTTGGGTTATTCTCTATAAAACTCGGCAAATTCTCGTGATGTCTCTCTTGCATCCGTGAAGCTAATTGGCCTACTGCATTTTCCAATTTCATTAGAGTGGTGTTCTGATTCTACAGAGAGGCTTGCTAGCTCAGAAGTTGAGCTTGAGTCTCAAACCTGAAGCGTGAGTTGGCTTGCATAAATTGTGCTAGAATTTCAGCATTCTTCTGAGTGATATCGTGCAGAGCAGCCATCTTGTCATCCTCCTTACGGGCTGCTACATTTGAAGTCTAGTGATATTGAGCAACAGGGGGCTTAAGGAGATGAGAGTTCAATGCACCTTGAGGGTTGCTCCAGCTAAAACCTGGGGCTTCTTGCCTTCTTTGATTCTAATAATCACTCTGTTGTCCATACCTCGGCTGATTCTGCCCATAATGTAGCTGCTCTAAATTCATTTGAGGGGCTTCATAACACTGGCTTGAATGATTGTTTCCTCCACACATTTCACAGCAAGATGTCTTCAATGCATAGGCCTTAGGTGGTTGTTGAATTTTCTGATTAGGCAACATCTGATCAAGTCTGGATCCCATTACTTTCACAACAACAGCAAAGGAGTCAATTTGATTAGCACTGTGAGCTTGGCTTGTCCCTCTTCCAATAAGTCTATCCATTGGCCACTTAAAACGATTCTCGGCCAATGTTTCTAGCAAGGCAAATGCTTGATTATAAGTCTTTTGTATGAATGTGTCATTTCCAATAAGTCTGTCCATCTTTTCTTGTGTCATGGTCCAGGCCAAAATAGAAAGCTTGAATTTACCTCCAATGTTGGAGACCATGGTTTAGGCAGCTCCTCAGTAAACCTTTAAATCTCTCCCATACTTCATAAAAGTTCTCATGACTCCTTTGCTTGAAGGTTTGGATCTCTGTCAAGACCTTTGCCGTCCTTAAAGGTGGAAAGAAGTGAATCATGAAGGCCTTGTGCTAATCTTCACATGTTCTGATTGAATCTGGAGGCAAAATTTACAGCCACTCCCTGGCCTTGTCCCTGAATGAAAATGGAAATAATCTCAACCTGATGGCCTCCTGGTCCACTTCATTGATAGTATCACATATCTCCAAGAAAGCATCAATGTGAGTGCAGGGATTGTTGCTTTCAGAACCTCCAAACATAGAATGAGATATGCACGAGCTGAATAGTGGATGGCTTTAGCTCAAAGCTTTGAGCTCTAATCACTGGCCTTCTGATGTATGGGTCTGTCTCAGCAGCATCAGGCATAGCATATGCCTCAATAGGAAGATCATCATCATGAGGTAACAATTCTTAGTTCATTCCTTCCATGCTTTTCTTAGATTCCTCTTCTGATTCTTCTAGTGGTAAAATGACAGGTTCTTTGCACTCTTCTCAGAGCTCTCAACTCTCTGCTGACTTTCCATTCCTAAGGGTTATGAGAAGCACCATATGCTAAGCTCATAAGCTACCTACAAGCACCATACAGAAATGTGAACAAACTAAGATAGAAAAGTAAAAACAGTTAACAATGTAGTTGTGTTGCAAACTAAAGGCATGTATTGGCAGTCACTCCCGCCAAAAACTTGATGCATGCAAAGTGTACATGGTCAAGTTATAATACAGTGCTATAGAGCAAGGGTCATGATCCACAGAGAGAGACTCCTACACATGCTTCACATTCACAACAAACAGCATAGTAACCGAACATTCAAAGGGGTGTATCTAATGATCTACTAAATAGAATTAAATGGAACCAAGTGCAATGAAAAGCTAATCAAGTATAGAAAAAATATGGTGAGACACTTGATCTAAACTAACAATAAAGATGAATATAGAACACATAATACAGAAATAACTCAAGGCTGCAGTGTATTTGCTACACTGCTAGTGATTTGTTCTATGCACCAAATGACCAACTCTTGCTACTACAGAACCACAGAACCCATGTATAACTAGTTATGTGGTCAAGGAACTAACCAGTCTAACCAACTTAAAGACAGGTTCCAATTGGTAAACTGATTTGAAGCTTTGGCCCAACTAAAATCTAGATGTGTTCTTGTTCTTATATGTGACACAGCAAGTTGAGGTAGTACCCAATGACGGAAATTTGAATATATCTAATGTCGAATCTACACATATGACATCTCAATACATGCAAATAACCCAAATAGACTCGAGATACTCAGCCAAAATACTCAAGATTATCAAAACAACACATATTCATTCAAGAACAGCAAGTATGGCACAAATTATTCATAAAAACATCATCAAAGGTAGTAAACCTCGGCTCAACCCTAACATCATCAAAGGTGCCTTTGTTGCTGGATTGAGGTAAATAACCTTATGTTTGGAGTACATACTGTCTGTTTCAAAGAAGTCGAATTTACTCCACCATCGAATAAAAACTCTTCTCCATAAGAAGAACTCAGTCACCATAGGCTTGAGTTTGGTTTCTTCTCTTGATTGTGATATATGGTATCCCCATTTCACAATCCAAGGGACTCTGTATAATAGAGCGAATTGGACAAATAACTCCAATTCATTTACGGGCGAATTTACCTGTTTGAAGTCATCATAAACTTCCTTTATCCTTTTAGGGAAAATAATAGGATTTAATCCCCAAACGTAAAACCAGGTTTTAAACCATGCAGGTACGTTGGTCATTGGACCGTCTAGTTGGAACATAATGAACCAACTGTGCTTCTTCTGGACGTTCTCATAGAGTAACGCCTTTTCCCATGCATCCATATAATCAAAATAATTGTATGGACATTTTGCATAGTATCCACTTTGTATATACCGTGGATCTTGAGGTCTTAGTCCCCAATCTATGGCGGTTAACACCTTTTTGATAATAAATTTGCTATAAGCCGTATTTGATTCGGTGTTACCCGATCTTCCTACCTGTTCTATAAGAACAGACTTGGTTTCTTGAATTACAGCCTGATAATAGTATACAGACTTATCAAGATTTGTTGCGGGCAAATGTTTGTGAAGATAACTATCTGCAACATAGTCCGCCGGCATTCCTTTAAAGGCGATTTCTACTGGATTTAACTTTATCCAGCTGTATGGTATATACGGATATTTGCGACCTTTAAGGGCAATTGTAATAAGAGAATGTTCGGAAAAAGACGGATCCAAGATCATAAACACATGCTGAAATGAGTCCACAACAACAAATCGTATGGGAAAGAGAAACCCAATGTCATAAACACATGCTGAAATGAGTCCACAACAACAAATCGTATGGGAAAAAGAAACCCAATGTCATAAACATATGCTAAAATGAGTCCACAACAACAAATCATATGGGAAAAAGAAACACAATATTAGAGGGATGTTGGTTGAAAAGGAAAAGAATTCAAGAGGTGTAACAAATCACTATGATATTACTCACCGTAATGGTCTCAATACCCGAATTTCTGTATTCAATACCAGGATTCAATTTCGTGAGCCTACTATATAGTCAGAATAGGTCATCGCGAGAAATAGATGATAACTGCAAAATGGGTCCTCGCGAGAAATAAGAGACTGGACTATACGGACTTGAAGATTTGTTGTGCCACGAGAGGAGAAGTCATCGCTTCCGCGAGAGGAGAAGTCACCACATGGAAGCGGTGTAATCGCCCCAGAGAAACAGTTAAGAATCCGAGGACAGTTAGACAGTGAAGAATCCAAATGAGACAGTGAAGAACAGATCGGTGTAATCGCTGAAACCGAGTGAGACAGTGAAAGACACATCGGTGTAATGGTTGGAAGAATAAATTCGTATCTAAAAAAAAATTGAAAAAATTTGAATTTAGGAAAAGGAAAAATTGAAGTGGTTCAATATTAATATATAAATATATACAGTAGACTGTTTCAATGAGAGCCGTTGGATTTTATTAAAATCCGACGGCTCTCCTTGAATCTGTCATTTAAAGAGAGAATGAGTTTGGACTAGCCATCGTGTTCCCAGCCAAGCCCGAGGACGTGATTCCTAAGCGACGACAGCCATTCTACCATTTCTACCGCGATAACTCTCCTGCCACGCGATTCCGGCGACGCAGAAGCAAGCCGACATTTCCTTTCTTCGCCGGGTGGGTCGACTTTCCGGTCCGTACAACCCTTCCAATTCGCCGAGTGGCTTGTCTTATTCTTCTTCCCCTTTCGGTCGACTTTCGAATGCTTGTTCATTTCGATTTATGCACGTGCGGGGTTTATGCATCTCGATTTATGCATTTCGATTTATGCATCTCGATTTGTGCATTTCGATTTGTGCATCTAGGCATAAATGTTGTTGAAACTCCATTCGTAGTATACTACTTTCCTGTGCGGTATAAATGTTGTTGAAACTTTGTAACCTTTCATGAGTTACATGTGAGATTAAACAGAATGATGTTTGCTTATGATGTGTTCGATGTATTGCCACCCATGATCTTGAATTTCCAGCTTAATTATGTGTGGGCGTCTGATGCCAATTGGTAGCAACAAATGGCCTATACATTGAACTTGAAGAGATTATAACTACAACCGTCCTGTGAGCCAATTGGTAGCAACAAAGTTATCTTATACGGGAAAAAATTGGATTGTTAGATTTCTTGTGGACAACTCTTTGTAGCTGTTATTGCCACTATTTTTGCTAATGTTTTTTTGTACTCTAACAGTTTATTGCTTCTGTTATTGCTATCGTTATTGATGTGGTTTCACGTTCTGTTGATGCAGTTTATTGCTTTCTGTTTATGAGTTTTGTTGAATGAACGTTATGTTTATTTTAGAGATGTCGATGTTATTCCAATTCTAAACTGCAATACTCATTTGTTTAATGAATTGCAGTTTATTGCTTTCTGTTTATTTTAGAGGCGATGTTATTTCAAATCTAAACTGCAATACTCTTTTTTTGAATGAACTGAAGTTTATTGCAATACCCACCAGTTTATTGCAGTTTATTTTAGACAATGTTAACAGCAATATTTCAGAATTTTCAAGCTGCCTACAAAAAAGCTGCCCATATGATCCAATATCTATCTATCTATATATCTCTCTCTCTATATATATGGGCAATCTTCATGTGTACAATCTTCGCGTGTACAACTCGTGTACAATTTGTGAGTGACACCATCCGTTTTCGAAATTGGTTGCACCATTGGAAAACTTATACATTGTAGATGAAAATCCCCATGTTTTGGTCCGGTTTCCGGCGACTTCGTCGCCGGAAATTTTTAAAACCCTATTTAGGACTACTTAACCCAAGAGGAAAATGTGAAACCAAATTAAACGGTGATAAAGTCGTCGAAACCGGACCAAAGCATGGGGATTTTCATTTACAATGTATAAGTTTTCCAATGGTGCGATCAATTTCGAAAACGGATGGTGCCACACACAAATTGTACACGAGTTATACACGCGAAGATTGTAGACATGAAGATTTTCCTATATATATATGTATCTATATATATCTAGAGAAATCTTCTTGTATCCAACATTTATATGCCCAACAACTCCCTTATATACCCAACAACGATCTCGACCGTCGGGTTTCACCACCGACGGCTGAGATTATATCATTTTTTAATCAAAAATAGGAAAAAACCATTTTCCGTCTAGTGGTCTGAGTGAAGGGATACCAATTTTGTTGAGGTGCCGTCGTCGATTTTTGAGAAGTGGCCTTCGTCAATCCTAAGCGAATCGAACGCAGGAGCCTTTCTCTAATTTAAAAATATGGTTTAATTGCAGGAGCATTTTTCTAATTTAAAAATATGGTTTAATTGCAGTCATATATATATATATTTGTTAACATATATTGAAACTTGCACCTTTCTTCCACCTCTCCCGCCTCTGTGATTTGAACTGTGTCTTTGTGATATTTCAGGTAATCTGGCAAGCGATCGATATAATGAATCTATAAAGATTAAAGTATTGCTTTGGGTATAGAATGGAAGATGAAGAAGCAAGAGCCTGTGGAGAAAATCATGGGGAGAACTTGGAGAGGCAGAACGAATTTGCTACTGTAAATGATGATATTGAAGCATCAGAAGGTGCACATATAGAAACACATATGGACTATACAGATAATGAGGTTCGTGATAAAGTTGTGGGAGTTTACTCTACTCTAGATGATCATTTTGAGCATGTTTCACTGGAAGATCAGGCTAAAAATGGTTTGGAAATAAATGAGTTACTGAATCCTGATGACTCGAGGAATTCAACTACAATGAGTGAGGATACCTTTGAGTTTCCCTTAGCAATTTCATCTGGACTTGATTCACCCCCTGTTGGATCTCCAGCTACTTCTGATTCTCCTCTACATGCTTTTGGAGATACCACTTATATTACTGTTGACTCACCTCCGAAAACCAAGCCTAAACAAGCCACGTCTAACGCTTCCCCGGAGCTCTTGCATTTAGTTGATTCAGCAATAATGGGGAAGGCTGAAATCTTGGAAAAACTTAAGAATATAGTGAGTGGTGTCGAGAGCTTTGGAGGTGACAATGAAACTGTTCCTATGGCTTACTTAGTGGTGGATTCGCTTCTTGCAACTATGGGGGGTGTTGAGTCCTTTGAAGAAGACGATGAAGATAATCCGCCCACTGTTATGCTAAACTCTAGAGCTGCGATAGTGGCTGGTGAGCTCATTCCCTGGCTTCCTCACATTGGGGATTTCCAGGGTCTCATGTCTCCTAGGACTCGGATGGTGAGAGGATTGCTAGTTATTCTACGCGCTTGTACAAGGAATCGAGCAATGTGCTCCACTGCTGGTTTATTAGGAGTGCTACTTTCCTCTGCCGAGAGAATATTTATTGGGGATATTGACTCAGCAGATAAAGTTAGATGGGATGGAACGCCATTGTGCTACTGCATCCAGCACTTAGCCGGACATTCTCTTTCTCCTCGTGATCTGCACCAGTGGCTTCATGCTATCAGTAAAACTCTCTCAACGGTGTGGGCCTCCCGTCTATTAAGCTCGCTGGAGAAAGCCATGATTGGAGCAGAGGTCAGGGGTCCAGCAAGTACTTTTGAATTTGATGGTGAAAGTTCTGGTCTATTAGGCCCGGGGGACAGCAGATGGCCTTTCGCTAATGGATATGCATTTGCCACATGGATCTATATTGAATCATTTGCAGACAATATAAGTACGGCAACTACCGCTGCAGCTATTGCAATGGCTGCTGCTGCCACATCAGGAAAATCATCTCCTATGTCAGCTGCTGCGGCTGCTAGTGCACTTGCTGGTGAAGGCACAGCACATATGCCTCGTCTTTTCAGTTTCTTATCTGCTGACAATCAGGGCATGGAAGCTTATTTTCATGCACAGTTCCTAGTTGTTGAATGTGGAAGTGGAAAAGGAAGGAAAGCTTCTCTGCATTTCACGTATGCATTCAAGCCTCAATGTTGGTATTTTGTCGGCCTTGAGCATATAAGTAAGCAGGGTCTTCTAGGAAAGTCAGAAAGCGAGCTGAGGTTGTATATTGATGGTTCCTTGTATGAAAGCCGCCCTTTTGATTTCCCAAGAATTTCAAAACCACTTGCA
Source organism: Pinguicula primuliflora (assembly GCA_025802335.1). Taxonomy (NCBI): domain Eukaryota; kingdom Viridiplantae; phylum Streptophyta; class Magnoliopsida; order Lamiales; family Lentibulariaceae; genus Pinguicula; species Pinguicula primuliflora. The sequence goes on from JAOYMZ010000003.1 coordinate 249,394, forward strand.
TTTTGCTGCATAGGGACTAATCCTCCTCCAACAATGGCTGGATTGCAACGTCGCCGCAGGCAATGCCCTTTGTTTGCTGAGATGGGGCCTGTATATATTTTCAAGGAACCGATTGGACCAGAAAAAATGGCGCGTCTGTCTTATAGAGGAGGAGACGTGCTTCCTTCATTTGGTATTGGTGCTGGATCACCATGGTTAGCTACCAATGATCATGTTAAAAGCATGGAAGAGGACAGTGCCATTCTTGATACTGAGATCGCTGGCTGCCTTCATCTTCTCTACCATCCTAATTTGCTTTGTGGGCGTTATTGTCCCGATGCTTCTCCTTCTGGAGCTGCAGGTATCAGGAGAATATCTAAATCTTGTCTTATGAGTTTTGAATTAGACAGTAACGTCCATGTGCTTTGCCTATAATTCTGCTGAATTCCTGGTTTGACTGCTACTGAACTTCATAAGTTCGAAAGTACATTTTTATGCCTTTTCCGGGGATCAGTAGGATAATGATGCATTTATATCCAAATTAACTAGTCTTGGATTAACTCAAATTTTATCTTCTTTTGCTTTTCTATGTTCCTTCAATCACAACAGTAGCTCTTGTGCTTGCAGGCGTGGTTAGAAGGCCTGCGGAAGTTCTTGGACAAGTGCATATAGCTACAAGAATGCGACCTATTGAAGCTTTGTGGACATTGGCTCATGGAGGTCCTATTTTCTTGCTTCCATTGTTGGTTGGCAATTTACATGAGCATAGCCTTGAGCCAAGGCCAGGTGATAGTTCTCTGTCTTTGGCCACAACTGCACTTGCAGCTCCCATACTCAGAATCATCTCTCTAGCCATCAGGCACCCGGGAAATAACGAAGAGTTGTATCGTCAAAGAGGCCCTGAGATATTATCAAGAATCTTGAGTTATCTCCTCCAGACGCTATCCTCACTTGAGAGTAAAAAACGTGATGGAGATGAGGAACTTGTTGCTGCTATTGTCTCTTTATGTCAGTCCCAGAAGTTTAACCATATACTTAAAGTGCAGCTTTTCAGCACACTTCTGCTTGATCTAAAAATTTGGAGTCTATGCAGCTATGGACTGCAGAAAAAACTCTTTTCCTCTCTTGCAGATATGGTTTTTACAGAATCTTCGGTAATGCGTGATGCAAATGCCATCCAGATGCTCCTGGATGGTTGCAGGCGATGCTATTGGACTGTTCGTGAAAGTGACTCAGTCAATTCATGCTCTACGGGTGAGAGTGTTCGTATTGTTGGGGAAGTGAATGCTTTAGTTGAGGAACTTTTGGTGGTTATTGAACTATTGATTGTTGCTGCCCCACTATCTTTGGCTGTTGATGATGTTCGCTGCTTGTTAGGTTTCATGGTTGGCAGTCCCCAACCGAATCAGGTAATGTCACTACTTGTTACATGTTTCTTGTACACAAAGAAAACTGTGTTGCTTTCACTATTATTTACTTTTATTATTTTTCTTCCTCGTTCAACCACATAACACCTGGAAATAATGGCACAATGTCTCCCTTCCAGGTTGCCAGGGTGCTACACCTAATTTACAGGCTGGTGGTTCAGCCCAATGTCTCAAGGGCGAAAACTTTTGCTGAGGCTTTTATTTCATCTGGTGGTGTAGAAACGCTTCTTGTTATACTGCAACGTGAAACAAAAGTTGGAGACCATGATGCTCCAGAACTGAGTGAAGATGATCAGTCTTTGTCCTTGGCCAAACCAAATGCTGATATTGAAAAAGGAGATTCTTCAGAAATATCTTTTTGTGACGAGCAATCTCTTGAAATAAATTATCAGGAGTCAAATGAAGATTCTTCTTTACCTGAGAATCATAGTGCACCAATAGTATCTAGCATTGAAATGAAGCTATCCACCTCTGAAAATCCTTTTCTTAGAAATACAAGCAGTTTAAGATATTCAATAAGTGCTGAAAATGCAAGGAATAATGTGTACAATGTTGACAGAAGCGATGGTATTATTGTAGGAATAATTAACCTATTGAGTGCTTTAATGATATCGGGACATTTGAGGCACGACACACCTGCTGCTCCAGATGTGCCGGGCAACCTTCTTGGTTTGATTGACGGAGGAGGTACCATGTTTGATGATAAAGTTTCTCTCCTTCTTTTTGGTCTACAGAGGGCTTTCCAGGCTGCACCAAAACGACTAATGACTATCAACGTATACACTGCAATATTAGCTGCATCGGTATGTCATCTGTTTTTTCACATCATGCTACAAGGTCATTTTGGCCTACTTGGATTTTTAAGCATGTATTCCAGAGTGCTATAGGACATAAAATTCTGCTTTCAGTTGTTAAGAAATTGACATTTAGCTCCCTTTGCTGCTTAGCGGGATTGTTACATTAGGATGAATAGTGGACCCTTTGTTGGTGCAACCAGACCAATGAACGCTTACCATGGTAGTCATTGCGAGAGAGAAGTTTTGAATCTCCAACTCCTGGTAGTGGTGGAGAACCTGTGACACTTGTTGCGAATGCTGTACCAAATACCTTGTTCTGCTTATATAATAGGAAAAATATATGGAAAAAAATTATAAACAGCAAAAGTATAAGAATAAATTGTAAATAGGAAAGTGTAAGAAAATTGTAATTATATCATGCATCATTAATACATTATGATCTTATCTCCATTATTTTATGTTACGTTTCTGAGGCGATCCTATTGTTAGTGCTGCTTGTTAAGTCCAGGCCATGATTCATAGTGTGTAGTAGTCCAAAGCGTTACAGCAAATGAATTTCCTGTCTGTAGTTAAAGAATGAGATAAAACACCGAAGCTTGTGTTGCATAATTTAAGCATCTGAAATGTTTCTTTTTTTTCTTCATTTCAGCTAAATGTATCCCCAACAGATGATGGACTAAATTTCTATGATTCAAGCTATCGCTTTGAAAATTTCCAGATATTGTTGATTCTTTTTCGTTCCCTTCCATTTGCATCAGCGGCATTACAAAGTCGAGCACTGCAGGTATTGAATTTGGAGATTGATCCATGGTATGATTTTGACGATTTGAATTCAGATAAAAGTATTAGGCCATCAGGTCCGGTGGGGTGGGGGGGGGGGTAGGAACGGTTTTGCCTCCTCTGTAAAGTTATAATGTGGAAACAGTAATTTTTTTTATTTTGCATCGTGATGGCCTTCTTCCTCAGGCATTACCGTATGATTTTATTTAATTTGCTGGTCTTTTGTAGCCTTCTTTTAATCTATTTGATGTCCAGTTTCTTATCATGGACATATGGCATGCCATGTATTTGAAGGATTTTTCTTCGACGTCACTAAATACTAATTAATTTGAGTCATTTAAATATTTTCTAATCTTCTACAGCTCCTTGTAATTACTACACTTTGATTCTGCTAAACATGAGGATTTTTTTGTTTAGCAAAGCTAAACATGGGGAGTTTTAAATTTAGTTTATTATATTTTCTTTTGCTCATTCTCCTGGTGAAATTGTTTCAATTTTTTTTTACATTTCAGGATCTTCTGATTTTGGCTTGTAGTCATCAAGAAAATAGAAGCAGCTTGACAAAGATGGATGAATGGCCGGAGTGGATTTTGGAAATTCTCATATCTAACCATGAGGCATTATCTTTAAACCTTAAATGAGTATTTATATGAGCAAGCATTTTCTATTGTTCCATTTTTATTTCCACTTTTTTATGCAGACGGGTGGAAGTGAAATTACAAGTCGATGTAGCAGGAGAGACGTCGAAGACTTTATACACAACTTCTTGATTATCATGCTAGAGCATTCAATGCGCGTGAAGGATGGATGGAAGGTTACCAATCTTTAGCAACCTTTGTGTTTAAACTTGTATATTTGCTCTTGACATCATGAGAAAGGTTAGTTTGATATAGTACTTGTAGAACATGAGCGTGATTCTAGAACATATTGAACTGCTGAATGGAAGGCAAATTCTTGGTTAATAACTCCTGTTGATATATCAGTAGATATGAAACTTCGCAATAATAAGGGCGCAAGATTTTTTGTTCTTATTTCAGTTTGAAATTTAGATTATAGTATCCTATCCTGATACTATGAAAACAGTATTATTGATTTATGAAAACAATAATATTCTATCCTTATTTTTTTTCCTTGTAATATATAGTCGAGCAAGTTGAAACTTCAGAATAGGATTTGAATAAATTGTATGCTGACATTCTTTGAGATCTTGGTGGCAATATTTAAACATGCTAAGATAATTCTGAGAGTTGTTAGCAATATTTAAACAGGCTTTAGCAGCATCAATTCTGGCAATCAAGCTGAATATTTTCAAGGAATTATTGTCTCATAATAAACAATATGCGAGGAAACATTTGACCTGAAATTAGTATCTGAATCTATTTGTGGGTGGCTGTTGTGCTTGCTTTCATAATGTCTTTTTGTCATAAAACTTCACAAGATGCGACTGTGCTTTTGATTTCCAAATTCTGTTTGGGACTTTTTTCTCCTTTTCCTTCCTTTTTTGCTCTTTTTTTTTGCACCTCATGGAAATGAGCACATGAGAAACGTTATGCAATTCTAGCATTCCAAGAGAAATTTATATTATATTTTTGTCTGTGTTTGCACTTATTGCTTATGTTTCATCCTTAAGATTTCTTGGTTGCATTCATGTAATTGGTCATTAATGTAACAGGATATTGAAGCTACAATTCATTGTGCAGAATGGCTCTCTATGGCTGGTGGTTCTAGCACTGGAGATCTAAGGATCAGGTATTGCAAGTAGTTTGCACATAACAGCTTAGATAGTGGGATGAAGACTTCTTATATAATTGGTCTCTGAATCTTGGTGATCCATGGGCCAAGGATTTGTTTTTGGACTGTACAAAGATCTGTCCTAAAGAAATTAAACTTCTTGAGAACTTATAAAGTTATAATTACGTTACCTTTATTTCAGACGGGAGGAATCTCTACCAATTTTCAAAAGGAGGCTTTTGGGTGGTTTACTGGATTTTGCTGCAAGAGAATTGCTGGCACAGGTGAGCTATAGCAATTTTGATATCAAAATATGGGATACATCTATTTTTATTTTTATTTTTTAATCCTCTGATATTTAGTGGATATTGCCTTTCATTTTGCTTCTTTCTATGTTGTCTGCACTTTCCATCAGTTGATCTCTAGTTAATGCTGGATCTGGTTCCAATTTTCAACTTCAATGTTTTGATGTGTTTGTTTAAGAATCTCTCTTCCACCCACACCATTTGTCTCTCTCGTAATTATACTGATTTTTGTATGGTAACAAAATGTATTAAAAGCATTGTTAAACGATACTGTTCCTTTTTTTAATGTTGTTACTTTGGATGTATGATTTCCCTGTGTCTCATTTATCGGGTTAATTGGAGCTGGATATTTATAACCTTCCTTTTTAGGCCAAAAATTGGAGAGAAATTCCTTTTGCTCTTCTCGGTTGCAGATTTTCATTTTTAAACCTAATGGAACATTATATCAAATCTTAGTTGTGTGGGTATTGTCAATGTTTTTATCAGTATTTTGGTTAGATATTGGCTGTTGTGGGTGTGAATGATCAAGTGATCCAATTGTATTGAAAATGAGAAAAGTTTATCGTTCTTGGACAATGTAGCAGGATAACTGAAAAGTGAAAACTGACAAATGAAGTTTTCGTTCCCCCTACATATGGTCCTAGCAAGTTGGTGACCTCAGTTTATTGCTACGATTTCTTTATGCTTCTTTATTCCATTGCCCACCGTGTTCCTTCAATAGTGATAATCACCTTCCGTGCTTATTCTTGAAACCATTCTATGTTTCACTAAAGGACTCTCTGCAATCAAGTTCCTAGTGGTTTCAGTTTTACTTTTTGTCTAATGCATTCTTTCATTTTCAAAATCTTTATGTGATACCGTGATCTTTTCTGTGGCTTCAGACTCAAGTTATTGCCGCCGCAGCGGCTGGTGTGGCAGCTGTTGGATTGCCACCTAATGATGCAAAGTTGGAGGCAGAGAACGCTGCTCAGCTTTCTGTATTTTTGGTTGAGAATGCCATTGTGATCTTAATGCTTGTTGAGGACCATTTGCGATTACAAAGTAAAGTTTATAACTCTTCACGCTTTTCTTCAATAACTGCATCCCCACTTTCTGTTCTGGCTGCGGGGGATCGCTCTTCCCGTATAGTGCATGGAGAAACCTCAGATCCTACAACATCTCGCCATTCATCTTCCAGTGATTCGGGAGGACTCCCTCTTAACGTATGTATTTTTTGTTCTGCAAATTATACACGAGTAAACTAGTCTTGCCAGTGACGTGATATATGATTCTAGGATTGTATGCTGCTATTTTTTTCTTATTTTTTCTTATTTATATATATTTTTCTTTAAATAAGAATTGTTATGATGCCCATCCATCACATTGGGTATTTATCTTTTTATCTCATAATATTTTTATCTGCCTCTTTTTCAGATTGTTATCCATCTTCCTGATTTTGAAAGTATATGTTGCAGTTTCGATTATAGAAGACTATAAGTTTATCGGGAAAGTTATGAATCCTTTTGTCATTTGACTTGTAAAAATGACTCTATCCTTATCTTGACTAGGTTCTTGCTTCAATGGCTGATGCTAATGGGCAAATTCCGCCAGTGGTAATGGAACGAATCGCTGCTTCAGCTGCAGCAGAACCTTATGAATCAGTTTCCTGTGCTTTTGTCTCATACGGAAGCTGTATCGTAGATTTAGCAGAGGGATGGAAATATAGAAGTCGACTATGGTATGGTGTTGGATTCCCTTCAGCAGGATCAGCATTCGGTGGAGGTGGAACTGGTTGGGATTCCTGGAAATCTGCATTGGAGAAAGATTCTAGTGGAAACTGGATTGAACTGCCATTAATACAGAAGTCAGTTGCAATGCTTCAAGCTTTGTTATTGGATGATTCTGGACTCGGTGGTGGTCTTGGCATTGGTGGAGGATCTGGTACTGGCATGGGAGGGATGTCAGCACTTTATCATTTGCTGGACAGTGACCAGCCATTCCTGTGTATGCTACGGATGGTGCTTGTGTCACTAAGGGAGGAGGATGATGGTGGAGGCCATATGCTAATGAAACATTTTACTACTGCAGAAGGATCGACAGATAATTTCAGGAGACAAACTAGCAGTAATTCACATTTTGACACGAATAACAGAATGCCGACAAGAAAACCCCGATCAGCATTGTTATGGAGGTAGCTTCATGCAAACTTTCCCCATCAGCATTAATCTTTTGCCAACGAATCTCTCTCCTTGTACTTTTTTATTTGATTCGAATGTAATTTATCAGCTAACTGTTGAACTTACTCTATTGAGTTTATCAAATTTCTCGTAGTGATCAAGCAGGTTTAATGGGCAATCAATACCTATAATTGAACATTGGCTTATTACCCCCGACGTGAAGATGAAGCTTCTGTTGATTGAATAGGACAAGCTTCTGCTTTATGCTCACTTATCCCCTTTCCTCTTTAGAATCATTATATTAATCGTAGACTTCTCAAGTTGCTTATTGTTCCGAATTGTAAGTTGTTGCACATATCCATCCAAATGTGGAGCAGTCATATGCTTATAGATTTTCCCCCATGAATACAATCATGCTATTTACTAAATAATGAGACTGAATCTCAGTTAATTATGTACAGTGTCTTGTCTCCTGTTCTGAACATGCCACTTTCTGAGATGAAAAGGCAACGTGTTTTGGTCGCTTCCTGTGTCTTATATTCCGAGGTCAGTCTCCTCCTATTTGTCAAGCTGTTCGATTTATACATTTTTAACTTTCAGCTACAATTTGTTCACCTGTTGCTTGTATATAATCTGGGCTTGAAATTTAGCATGCATTAAATCGTACTAATTGTAATTAGTCATAATTGTGCATTATTTTCTCTGTTCATTGTAGATTTGGAATTCTATTGGGAAAGACCGTTCTCCTCTGCGTAAACAGTATCTGGAAGCCATTATGCCTCCCTTTGTTGCCATTCTTAGAAGGTGGCGGCCTCTTTTGGCAGGGATTCATGAACTTGCTACTGCAGATGGTATCAATCCCCTGGTTGTTGATGAGCGTGCCTTGGCTGCAGATACTTTACCTGTTGAGGTGATTGTCTTATTCTGAATCCCCCGTTTCAACCAACAAAAAACATATCTCTAAATGTGAGAACAATATCCTTCAGTTAAACAGTTTTACCTAGGCATATGCCATGCCTCGCCTTAGGTCAAGTTGTATGGGAGTATGCTTAGGGCGCTCAATTGAGAATATTGGGGAGATATCTGGGATTGGATCTGTTTTCTATTATAATGCACATGAGCGTACCTCTTTTTTTTTCCCTATCCGGGACCATCCTTGAACCACAACTACAAGAGCGTTTTTTGCAAAGCCACAACGGCGAGAGCTGAAGTCTGTAATCGGCATCGTCTGATGCTGCAATGCTTACATGTCAGCAAGACTGGAAGTCATCAGAATATTAATATTTGAGTAACAATAATTATTAAGATGCCAAACACATTACATGCTGGGTTATTTTTATGTGGTTACGGCTGATAAAACTTTTCCGTTTGAACACATAGCTGCATGTTAGTTTGATTTTGGCACCTTTGGCACACTCCTTATACATTGAAATGTCTGAGAATTTTGTGACTCTTTTCAGGCTGCTCTTGCTATGATATCTCCCAGCTGGGCTGCTTCCTTTGCATCTCCTCCTGCAGCTATGGCCTTAGCAATGATTGCTGCTGGTGCTGGTGGTGGAGAAGTTACTGCTCCTCGGACTGCGTCGCATCTCCGGCGTGACTCATCATTACTTGAGAGGAAAGCAGCTAAACTTCATACATTTTCAAGCTTTCAAAAACCTTTGGAGGGTCCAACGAAATCAGCAGCCATTCCAAAGGACAAGGCTGCTGCAAAAGCTGCTGCATTAGCTGCTGCAAGAGACCTTGAGCGTAATGCAAAAATTGGCTCAGGAAGGGGCCTTAGTGCTGTGGCAATGGCAACATCTGCTCAGCGGCGAAGTAAAAGTGATGCTGAACGTGTAAAGAGGTGGAATGTCTCTGAGGCCATGGGAACTGCCTGGATGGAGTGCTTACAAACGGTAGATTCAAAATCTGTGTATGGCAAGGATTTGAATGCTCTTTCCTACAAGTATATTGCTGTCTTAGTTGGGAGTTTAGCTTTGGCTAGGAACATGCAACGATCCGAGGTACAACATCTATTACCCATTCTGACTTCGGAATTTTTTCTTGAGATTACCTGAGATCTCCTTTCATGGTCTTAGGTTGACAGGAGATCACAGGCGGATATAACAGCCCAGCATCAATTATGCAATGGTATGCGTGCATGGCGCAAGCTTATCCGCTGCTTGATGGAGATGAGATGTCTTTTTGCGCCTTTCAGCAATGATTTTTGCAACCCTAAGCGTGTATGTGTGTCTGGCTTTAACTTATGCACTTTGGTTGTGGATTTACGTTTTTTTGTTGCTTATGATTTGGTGGTGATCGTAGGTATTCTGGAAGTTAGATTTTACAGAAAGTTCTTCGAGGATGCGGAGGATCCTACGAATTGACTATCAAGGTTCAGATCATCTTGGTGCTGCTGCCAATTTTGATGACCATATGGAACATAAACATGACGATCAGAAAGCTGGTAGTCCATCCAAAGCCTCCGCCCTAGCTGCAGAAGCCTTTTCAACTGATTTTGGGAATGAGCAAGATGAACATGACACATACCTGGACGCTAGCCCTAACGGTGAACATCTGACTGAATTTTCGGCAATAACATCTGGACAAGGTGAACAGCAAGTGGCGTCAGCGGAGTCCAGAGATCGCCTATTGAGCAATAACTTAGACTCAACATCCGTTCCCCCAGTTGTTGCCCCCGGCTATGTTCTGAGTGAGCATAACGAGAGAATTGTTCTTGAGCTTCCATCATCAATGGTCCGCCCATTGAAGGTTCTGAAGGGAACATTCCAAGTAAGGGCTTGTACCTTAATCAAGACGCTATCTATCTGCTAGAATTCATTATTGAAGTCCATTTTTCCAGATTCGAATGAAGTTTGCCTAATTTATACTGTCCGTGATCCCATCCTTCATTATGTAGCTGCTGTTGGAAATTTTGAATTTAAGAATATTATAATACTTTAAAGAATTTATAAATGAGAAATCTGCAGGGGGAAAGGTTAACATGTTATTCTTTTCCTGCCTTCTGAATATTCAGCTTACTACTTGTTCTTATATATGATTTTGGCAATAATTTTTCTGTTACAACATGATCGTGAGAGTTTGAGACAATGGAATGCTCAAATATGGTTAACTGTCTGTTTACTGCATATGATCACATAGTTTATCAAGTCTAATAGATTTCATGAACTGTGGGTCTTCCACAGTATGTTTGTGCTATTGAATGTGTATTCTGAAGCTACGGTTTTCTGATTTGTGATTGTGGTGGCATGAAATCAATTGCCAGATAACAACCCGAAGAATCAGTTTTATTATTGATCACACGGATAGTAGTGTTATGGAAGACGCTGGCTGCAAAGGCGTTGATGAAGTTCAGGAAAAGGATCGGAGCTGGCAGATATCATCACTTCACCAAGTATATAGCAGAAGGTGATACTTGGATTTGTTAATTTCCATTAAACTGTAACGCAATTCTACAGCTATCATCAAGTCCCCTTTCCCTTCTTTATCTTTCATACCTTTGTCTTCCATAGTCACACTACCCAAAATTTACTTTTTATTTTACTGGGCTTCTCATACTGAGGCCGAACTTACCAAATGGGAAACCTACGTGCAAACATTGTCCTATTTATTTTTCTCCATGGGGCGTAGTTAATCCAAAGTTACAAGGTCCTTTAGACCCTGAAGAATGAATTTACATGTCTTCCTCAAATACTGTGTCCAGATTTTAACACCTAAAATCAAATTCTGGAAAGTACAGTTCTGTTGCTTCTGCTACTGCTTGCTTGTCAAAGCCTCAAATGGTAATAGTCATATGTGAACATTATGCCTGTTGATAAACACGTGATACTACTTTTGCCCAATGCCCTCTTTTCAATTTTACTTGACTGGCTTACTCACTCAGATTCTTAAACTGACTGACATCTAGTTATGATCACTATAATCCCATGAGAAGGGAATTAGTAAATGTAGATTCTCCCCTTGGTTGTAGATTTCAAGTTCATTTGCTTTGAACATCCAATATGATGATTTCAGATGGTTACCTTGCCCGTCACCTAGTCCTTCCTCCATTCACCATGTATATTCTATTCTGCATTTAGTTTGTATTTTCCCCGGAGATACATATGTTTGAAGACTTGAATTATCTGATGAATTTGTTCTTTTTTCACAGATATCTTCTGAGAAGAAGTGCACTGGAGTTATTTATGGTTGACCGGTCAAACTACTTCTTTGATTTTGGTGTATGTTTCTTGGAAACGCCTGTTGAAGAGATTTGCCTTTAGGCTTATTTAGCCATTTGATTTCTCATTTTTTTCTGTTTTTTTTGTTTAACGCTGCAGAGCACAGAGGGGCGGAGAAATGCATATCGAGCGATTGTTCAATCCCGTCCACCTCATCTGAATGATATCTACCTCGCAACCCAGGTATCAGCCTCCTGATATCTAACCTTTTATAATAACAAGCAAGAGAGTGTAACCAAAGCACATGATTCCATGCATTCGCTCTGATGCTTTTTGCATAATCTCTGATCTTATTATGGTTATGTAATGCCCGTTTTCTTTCTTCAATTTCCCAGAGACCCGAACAACTTCTGAAAAGGACTCAGCTCATGGAGCGCTGGGCTAGGTGGGAGGTAGGTTATTTGGAATCAACTAATGTGCAATTTGCTAAATGTAGTCTTTTGCTTAAATTGCCTAGTCATGTAAACGTAACCTAAATGGCACTTTATTTATTTATTCTGCAGATCAGCAATTTTGAATACTTAATGCAGCTTAACACTTTGGCTGGACGTAGTTATAATGATATAACACAGGTATGGAGCTGGCTACGATGTTCTATTATTTGATCTGATACTGGAGAACTTTTTGATTTCTTTTCAATTGATTTCTGCAGTATCCTGTGTTCCCATGGATCCTTTCTGATTACAGCTCAGAGAGTTTGGATCTTTCTAATCCTTCGTCATTTCGAGATCTCTCAAGGGTTCTCTCTCTTCTCTCTATATACACACATGTACATATGTAATTATTTATATATATCATATGTAATATGGTATGTGCAATAAAACCCTGTCGTTTCTTCAATTGCTCATCTAGCATTTGTGCATGCAGCCAATTGGCGCCCTGAATGCTGAAAGACTACAAAAATTCCAAGAGAGGTACTCCAGCTTTGATGATCCAGTCATCCCCAAATTCCACTATGGCTCGCATTATTCAACAGCTGGAACAGTGGGTTCGCTTATCAATTATATGATTTAATTAGATTAAACACGCATTTTAATGTGCAAATTTGCGTAAGTTAATTCTAATTTGGAGTTATATCTTTGTAAGCACACCTATTAAAAAAATATCTTTGTAATCACAATAATCAATGCCAGGTGTACTATTGCCAAAATTTTGCATCCAAAAGATTTTTCTTTTCAGTAGTTGATTTATGGCTACTTACTGTTTTAGGTAAGTTAATGCTATGATCCACACTTTCGTGGGGAAAACATGATCTAGTGGGAAAAAAGATAGTACCTCCATTTTTTTTTCGCTCATACTGGTTTAATCAAACTTTTTGGATTATACATGGATGGGCTATTGGGCTAAATCTTCTCCTTGGAGGAGGTCCCTGATGAAAAGTGGGAAGAAACTTTTTTCACCAGGATTATACATTTTTCTAAACAAAGATTTTATTATGTGTATAAGTCCTTCAAAACAATTAATTACATGTTCTAGTACAGAAAGAGATTTTCTTAGTATAGAAATAATTGATTTGCTGCTAATCATTCTATATTTTTTGTGCAGGTGCTATATTACCTAACAAGAGTAGAACCTTTTACTACCCTTTCTATTCAACTCCAAGGGGGGAAGTTTGATCATGCTGACAGAATGTTCTTAGACATTGCTGCAACTTGGAAGGGCGTTTTCGAGGATATGAGTGATGTAAAAGAGTTGGTATTTATCTGAACTGTTCTTCTGATTTTCTTTTATTATTCTTCTATTTCACCTAACCTATATTTGCTCAATTTGAAGCCTAGTACTAGTATTCTATATATAAGTGTCGCTTGTTTCCGCTGGTAAACTAATATTCTGGCTATTTTTATTGCCAGGTTCCTGAGCTATTTTATTTGCCGGAAATTTTAACCAATGAAAACTCAATTGACTTCGGTACTACACAGCTTGGTGAAAAGATTGGTATATGCTTCAGTTGCTTGCTTCTATTACAATTTTTTTATTTGTCCAAGAGACCTGACTTTCTCTTATCCTCTTTTTATGACTCCACGTTGTAGGCTCGGTACGGCTTCCTCCATGGGCTGAAAATCCTATTGACTTTGTCCATAAGCATCAGATGGCACTTGAAAGCAAGCATGTCTCAGAACATTTGCATGAGTGGATCGATCTCATCTTCGGGTATCATTCTTCTTAGTTCCCAACCTGATCTTATTTGTATACTGCCTGCTTCTTGTTGCTCTGATAGCCAATTTTCGAGGTATGTGAATCTGAGTCTCATTACTTCTGCGTATTTAGGTACAAGCAACGTGGAAAAGAAGCAATACAAGCAAATAATGTTTTCTTCTATATCACCTATGAAGGAACTGTAGATGTCGACAAAATTTCTAACCCAGTGAGTCAACTTTCTTATTTATTTTCTAAGATGGTTTGTCCCTGGGCATTCCTTCAATGACAATAGGAAGTAATTATATTTGCAAAATTATTTAAAGGTCCAACAGCGTGCTACCCAAGATCAGATTGCTTACTTCGGCCAAACACCATCACAACTCTTAACTGTACCCCACATCAAACGGATGCCTCTGGCCGATGCCCTTCACATGCAGGTATCTAGTAAATGCTGAAGTTGTTTTCTTCAAAACTTGGCACTGTTTGATAGATGTAGTTTTCATAGTCTCATTGTACATATAATGGCACACTTTGACAATTCGTAGAAGCTACTCATCCTTGTTCTTAGAGAAAAAAAAATTATGAACTAAGTTTCAATATTTGAAGAAAAACAATTGTGTTGCCTTTTGAAGATTGCTTTGAAAGTTCCGCAGCTAATTCTAAGGTGTTGGTTCTCTAAACAATTGATTGTCCAATGGGATTTGTCCAAATGCTGCATGCTTGGACCCACTCCCATATTTATTAATTTAGTTTTACTTATTTCTTTCCTGCATCATACTTTCCTGTAATAGTAAAGACATTCCATTGAGTCCCATGTTTTGTATCATCAGCTTTCTCAACTAATAGGCATCTTATCATTTTAGATTTGATAGAACATGTAAATACTATCTCTTGTCCTTGTATGTAGACAATCTTCCGTAATCCTAAGGAGGTTAAGCTGTATGTTGTTCCCTATCCTGAACGCTGCAATCTTCCTGCTGCTGCTATTCGAGCATCCTCAGACTCTATTGTAATTATTGATGTAAACGCGCCAGCAGCACATGTTGCGCAGCACAAGTGGCAACCTAACACACCCGATGGACAGGGGACGCCATTCCTTTTTCAGCATGGAAAGCCTGGTGCAGGTTCTGGAAATGGTGCATTTATTCGAATGTTCAAAGGGCCAACCGCACCCGGATCAGAAGAGTGGCTGTTTCCACAGGCAATAGCATTTTCTACTCCTGGAATCCGCAGCACAGGGATTGTTTCAATCACACGCGACAATGAAATAATCACAGGTGCGAATAATTTGGTTGTGAAATACCCTTCAAAGGTCAAGTCATATGTTATTGTTGTTGGAAATCGTGGTTCTCTGTGGAAAGTTCACAAAAACATTCGCTAGCCTACTCTGTGATGTATCTACCTCGACATGCTTGTCCAAAAAATCTTGATGGATCTCAAAAGTATAGTTGAACTTCTACCATTTTAATTTTTTAAGTGTGGCTTTGCACCAATATTACCTTTCACTCTTGATTATTTTTAGGAGGGCATGTGGATAACAGCATAAGACTGATTTCAGCCGATGGAGCAAAAACGTTGGAAATAGCTAGAGGACATTGTGCCCCTGTGACATGTCTTGCTATATCTTCTGATAGTAACTATCTTGTGACCGGATCTCGGGATGCAACAGTTCTGCTTTGGAGAATACATCAATCCTCCATTTCACGTCCAAGTAGCTCTCCAGAGCTTTCCATTAATCCAAACTCACCCACTTCCTTGAGCAGTGGGACAACTGGAAACAATTTTCTTGACAGGAATAAGGGGCGGAAAATCGAGGGGCCCATGCATGTCCTTAGAGGTCATCTAGGGGAAATAACATGCTGTACTGTTAGCTCAGACCTTGGAATCGTGGCCTCCTGCTCTCTTTCTTCGAATGTCTTACTTCATTCATTAAGGCGAGGCAGGCTGATAAGAAGGCTTGTTGACATCGAAGCCCATCATTTGTGCCTATCATCTGATGGAATACTCATCTCCTGGAACAAATATCTAAGTACTCTCAGCACCCTTACACTAAATGGAGCTCTCATCGCCTCGAAGCAGCTTTCCTTCTCATCAACTGTGAGCTGCATAGAAGTTTCTGCTGATGGTCATAGTGCTTTGGTTGGTGTTAACTCATCTCTAGTAAATGATAGTAGCACTGACTGCATCCAGCATTTGAAACCAATAACATCTGAGGATTCAGATCGTGAATTTAAGGATGGAGATGATCTGGATTTGCCTTTACCTTCAATTTGCTTTCTTGATCTTTACACCCTAAAGGTAGGGTGGATGTGTCTGGTTTGGCTATTTTCGGATTAATGGCGTATGCCATTTTATATTAGCTGTTTACTTTTCTAATCTTCCTTCTCTATATTATGTGATAATCAGATGCTTACTGATATCTTCTTTATACTCAGGTCTTCCATACGCTGAAACTTAAAGAAGGACAGAATATTACTACTATTGCATTGAATGAAGACAACACAAATCTTTTGGTGTCAACAACAAATAAACAACTGATCATCTTCACAGACCCGTCGGTAAGTTCACTTAAGTGCACATCTCTCTCTTTTTCTAGCTTGTTTTAAGCTCGAGGCTCTTTAGCTCTTCTCACATGGAAACAAGTACATTACATAACATGTATCGTAGGATAGTTACCACTCCGCATGATTTCCGGATGAGCTCTTGAAACTATATATCAACATTTTCATTGCCTCGGTTATTGGCAAATATCTCTAGCTGCGAAGAATCATATTTTCTCACTCTATGTTATTAAGAAAGAAAGCATATTGCATTGCATTGAGGTGGGGATTGTTGACCTGATATCTAACGGATGCTCGTTATTCGGACTAATTATCTCGTTGGAATATTGCAATTGCAATGTATGTAGTTGAGCTTAAAAGTTGTGGATCAAATGCTCAAGCTGGGATGGGAAGGTGCTGGATTGAACCCCATGAAGTGAAATTGTATGCCGATGTAAAGAAACATTATATTGTTCTGAGTCAGGAAGGCCTAAATGCAATACAACATGATGGAGATTAGAGACTATATCTGTTTTTTAAACAACAGAGTAGGCTAATCTTGATATCTTATAAGGACGTGTTACAAATATTTATGATGATTGATGTATATCTTCATTTTTTTACAGTACTTTGTCCATGTATAAATAGATTTTGCTTCATGCTCAAGGTACCCAAGGGACTGGATATGTATGAAATAAATCTGAGTTGTTTTTCTGCTACATTTTCTTGAGAGGGTGGGCCTCTGGAGGAAATGTTCTGTAAATTTCTGAGGTTTGTATCCATGATTTTTCTACTGGTAGGCAATTTTCGGTTCTCTATTATGCTTTAAACATTTTCCTTATTTGTCTTACAACAATTACTGCTGAAAAATGTACGATTTTTGTACACTAACACCAAAAGGCCTAATCCATAGGAGCCTTTGGGTTGGGTACATGACCCCTAGATTAGTCGGGAATGTAAAAAACTGTCGGATACTGGAGAAGGGCGAGAGTATTTCTCCCAACTTACCTACCTAAAAACTAATTGACTTGATATCATCAAGAACCTATGTTTTGATTTTTGTACACTAACAACACCATTACCAATTGTGCGGTTCAACTTACCCCCAAAAAATTATTTGGATAACAAATTGTCTTGGTATCTTTAGTTTTTGGGAGGCTTAAGGCGGTGACAATTTTGTAAATATTTAAAAATTCACTTTTAAGATACTTTTGTCTATATACAATTCTACATGAATTTTGACATACTCAATGCTTGCATGCTCAAAATAGCGTTGTGTGCACAAAATCAATCTCATCCCTCTATTTTACATCTCATGGTTGTGAAAATTCAGCTAACATAAATGAAATCTTCAATCACAGCCTTTCATTCCCATTTGATCTAACGGTCCCGAAATAAATCAACCAAAATAGTTGCCTCCACTCCAAACCTAAGTGCCGCTCCAATCTCCATCCTTTAACGGATTCCCTTCCGTGAAGAAAATCTGCAACTCCACCGACGGCGGCGCGAGAAACAACTCCACCGACGACGGTTCCTTGAAAGAATGAATGCTCGCGACTGCAGCGCGAGAAGCAACTCCACTGATGACGCTTCCCTGAAAGAATGAATGTTCGATTTGGAGACGAGCATTCATTCTTTTATGTTGCTATTGTTTTACTGTAAATTTTGCAGAATCTGCAATTCGGAGAAATGAATTCTTCCATTCCGTAAATTTGTTGGAGACATAATGATTTTTTCATGTTGCTATTGTTTTGATGTAGAATTCTATTATGTTGGTATTGTTTTGATGTACAATTTTTCATATTCTGCAATTTGGAGACAAGACTTCTTCCATTCTTCAAGTTGTAGATAGAATGATTTTTTCATGTTTCATACTGCTAGTGCTACTTGTTGTCGAATCCTTAAACTTTTTGTTATAGAATTTGAATCTCTCGAATCCCTAATTGGATTGTAGATCTAATGCAACTGACAGCAAGATGACAAGCTTCGTGGCACTAGTCGGAAAATATTGCAGGAACATTGATCTTCTTGATGAGATCATATGCAGGAACATTTTGTTGCAAAAATTCGTAAACTTTTTGTTGCAAAAATTCGTAAACTTTTTGTTGCAAAAATTCGTAAACTTTTTGTTGCAAAAATTCATGTTCCGTACTAAATAAGGAAAATCTATATCATCTGTATAAATTAGTGTTGCCCCGTTTTGCATCCAAAGATGGATTTATGAAGAAGTGCGAAACAAATGTTTCATATGAGTTTCTGATTACATTCAAACTGTCAAAGCACCATTCTTATTTGTAATAAAAAAGATTCCGTTCGAGAAAGTTAAATAGTGCAGCTATTGATCAGCCATTAGAGTTGTAGCCAGTATTTCTCACCAGACACACATAATTTTAGGTACCACAGCTCAAAGCAAAACGCTTCATGATTTCTCTTGTTCCATAAACATACAAAACTTGACTTATCTCTCCCAAGTCGAAAACAGTTTATTACAAGAACCTTGCTGCAAATTTCAGCAGAGTTTTGTGCTATAAATCTGATCCAATAATCTTCATACATCATAACCAAAAGTTTCAATCAATATATTTTTCTGAACATCCAAACTAGCAAAAAAAAACATACATTCAAGATGAACAAACAAACTAACAGTAGCAAGATAGATACTAAACAGTTCATTTCTATTCTTCATCAAAATCTTCTTGATCTTCATCATCGTCACTCAACCTCATAGTGCTTGAAGACCTGCAAGACAAATAATTCCTACATGTTATCTACAAACCTTAATCATGAAACTTAATATACAAGGTACTTACACGTTGATAAGTTGTGGACAATTCCTTTTGTCATGTGACTGCCCAACTAATCCACACCCATGACAACGCCTATTCTTCTTCATAGATTTCTCCGTCCCACCTTTAACCCTTTTGCCACAACCCTTTGCCCTAACTTGAAGGGGCACTTTCGAATCAGGGATGGAATCACGAATTACTCTACTCTATTAGGTATTACTTGTACTGTTATGAGAGATTTCTAGGAGACTCATCTTACGCTCGGCTTCTTCCAATGCTTCTTCCATAATCTCAATACCTCCATGGTGTATCAGCCCGTTGTCCACCAACTTTGAAGCACGGGCTAATAAACCCTGTCGCTGCAATAATAAAGGGACACTACTCGAGATAGAACTACCTACGTCAATAGACCTATGTGCTTTAGTGGCTTTCATCCAACTATGCATCATAAATTGATTTGACAATTCTACAATATCACGCTGGTAAAAGTACGCCATCAAGTGACGACATATAATCCCATCACTCTCAAACATTTTACAACTACACGTAGTCATACTTGATATTTTTTCTACCTGAATCTCGCGCTTTCTGCCACTTCCCTGAATCCTCCTCACCTCACATAAAATGTCAATATAAGTTCATCTTCCATCGAAAGCTGAACAGTATACCTTACACATGTAAAAATCTCCTCTTGATACTTTTTAAATATAGCTCGTGTATACAAATCCCTAAAGGTCTCCTCCGTGGGAATTAGTGTCCTCAATGATGGCTTTTCATACCCATCAATATGATCATAGTACAATTGAGCATGTCTCCAATGTCCATGTCCTCTGTCAAAACGGGTAATAAACTCAAACAATCTGTTGTTCTTGGACACAAAATTCTTGAAGAAAGAATGTGAAATCTCGGCTCTTTGACCACTATGTCATATGGGCAGAAAAAAATTATGACAAAATTATAAGCATAATAAGGCAATTTTGAAGAATGGACCGATGGAGTAATTTTAAGGATAAAAAAATAAAGCTTGATACTTTTGGAATTATACAAACCTGAACCTAAAGAAAGAAGAATGAATCACGTCAGATTTGAAGGATGGAGTAATTTTAAGCCATGGGTGGAGTTGCTTCTCGCGCTGTCGTCGCTGTCACCGGTGGAGTTGCAGATTTTCTTCAGGGAAGGGAACCCGTTCAAGGATGGAGATTGGAGCGGCACTTAGGTTTGGAGTGGAGGCAACTATTTCGGTTGATTTATTTAAGGACCGTTAGATCAAATGAGAATGAAAGGCTGTGATTTAAGGTTTCATTTATGTTAGCTGAATTTTCACAACCATGCGATGTAAAATAGAGGGATGAGATTGATTTTGTGCACACAACTCCATTTTGAGCATGCAAGCATTGAGTATGTCAAAATTCATGTAGAATTGTATATAAACAAAAGTATTTTAAAAGTGAATTTTTAAATATTTAAAAAATTATCACCGCCTTAAGCCTCCCAAAAATTACTCCAAGTAGCTTTTGGTTTTTGGGAGCTTTTTCACCGCCAAAGTCAAAATCGCAAACAGTGTAAAAGGAGTTTCTGAGATTGAAAAACCAAAAACTACTTTTGAGCAGAACTTGCAAACAGACACTTATATACATTATATACACGGGCTTCTGCGAGGAAACCGTTAATCAAGCCAAGAGTAATCGATTTAGCAGTCCATACCAAGTATATTTAGGAGTGACTGGCAGTGAATGCCCGATAGCAAAGGTGTGAAGCAGACTCGGATTAACTGAACTTGCATTCGGTTTCCCCTGAAAAGGATGGAAGAAGATTTTCAGCAGAAATCGAGGAAGTCAAACCATTAATTGGCCGCGGACAAGGGCAGACCCATATATCGACGGGCTCGAGCAATTGCCCGAGTTCAATTTTGAGTCCGCTCCAGAAATTTATTTTTCTCCCAGGCAGGCCCAAATGTAGAAATTTGAATTGGATTCGATTTGATTTGGTGGCCTTGCCCCATGGCCTGGCCTGGCCTTACGTTGCGTCAATTCTCAATTGCATTGCATCCGATTTCATTTTCATTTCAGAATCAAGCCTTCACGACTCAGGTCCATTGCATTCGATTTCATTTTCATTTTAGAATTCAGCCTTCAGAGTTCAGGATTTCATCTCGGCTCGGCATTTCTTCCTGATTTTCGCTTTCACCCTTGCTTGACTCAAGAGTCTTGAGTCCTTGATCTTGACGGGAAGACGAAGAGGAAATCTGAAGTGAAGATTGAACTCAGACAGATTCAACTGAAGACGAAAGGTATGGACGAAGACAAGTTTCGATTTCTGCATTTCTTCCTTACTCAGGGCCTCGATTTCTGCATCTTCTTTATTGATGAGAAATCTATGTCGATGTCGATATAATGGATGAAGTAGAATCAAGTAAAGAACAGATAGCTAGAAGTTAGAACTAGAATCTAGTAGACATTTAAAAGAAGCATGTATTCGACAAAAGAAAAGGAGAAGCAAGAGCACATTTTTTTCATATTTATTTCCCTGCAATCGTGAGTCGTGGAGGATCAAAACTCCTTGGTGACATATCTCATGTTTATCGTGCAATTTATTTGTTCGGCTATTTGAATATTCAACTGAATGGCAACGGTTTTATTTTGAGTTATGCGTTAAGATAAGGGAGTATTGTTAGGAATTTTTGTTCGGTGCAGATCTTATGATGTCGAATGTGTCAAAATCTATTATTGGTCGTTGGATCTGTGATTCAACGGCCGAGATCATTTCACTTAAAACTTAAATGAAATGATCTCGGCCGTTGAAGTACAGATCCAACAGTCAATAATAGATTTCGGCACCATAAGGCAATACTCGGCACCATAAGGTCTGCACCAGAAAAAAATTCGTATTGTTAGAGGTTGGTTATCCTTCTAAACCTAGATAATGGAGTATGATTTTCAGCTATCAAGCGAATCAAAAGTTGTGTTTTTCCATAAAATGGAAAATCAATATCTTTCGGGTTCGATGGTTGTTTACAACGGACGAGATTTAGCTAGCGACATTAATTCAAATTCTCTTATCGATGAATTTTATAGTAAAAACGTTCGACGTGAGCAATATATTTAGTCATTTTGTTGGTTAATTATGTAGTACCCCGATTCAGATTATGTGTGTTGTTTAATATTATTTTTATTATATATTTTAAATAATAATATAAAATTAAAATAAATTGACCCCCTAATTTTAGGGTATTCAGCCACGGACAT
The DNA here is from genome assembly GCA_025802335.1 of Pinguicula primuliflora. Classification (NCBI taxonomy): domain Eukaryota; kingdom Viridiplantae; phylum Streptophyta; class Magnoliopsida; order Lamiales; family Lentibulariaceae; genus Pinguicula; species Pinguicula primuliflora. Next base: position 271,502 of record JAOYMZ010000003.1, read on the forward strand.
GAATGGTGTAAATTTGTGTGTGTGGCCGTGTGGGGGTGGGGGGTGGGGGGTTATGAGGAAACGTTAAATTCTCAATTTTGGGCCAGGAGTATGTGAGGCCCATTTGGTCCATTCTTGACTCATTTCCCTCTTCTGACCGGAGGGATTTTGAAAGTGTGCAAGCGGGAAGAATAAGAGAAGATAGAAGTCTGGGAAAGAGATCGGGGAAAAGGACGGCTGAACACTGTGTGACGCGCGGACGAACGGGATCCGACGGATTTGGGGCAGCGCAGGTAGGAATCTCCTACACGCTGGGTTGTTAGGGGCGGGTAGCTGGGATTTACGTGACTTTGTGTTCATTTTCGTGCTCATGTGTTGGGTGGGATTTGTGGGCAATCGTTCGTGAATCGGTAGAGTTGTGAAATGAAATGTTCAAGCTTTAGGTTCTGAACGTGTGATTTTTGTGAGTGTATGGTGAGATGTATTGCTGCTATTCTTTTGGTTCTGAACGTGTATTTACAGACATCTGAATACTTTAAATGTGTTGCTGCGTTTCTTGTGAGTGTTAGCTGAAATGTATTGCTGCTATTCTTTTGTATTGCTGCTAAAACCCTAAGATCTGAACGTGTGATCCTTGTGAGAGTAAGTTGGAATGTATTGCAGTTATTCTTGTGGTGTTTGTTGCCTGGAATGAAATCTATATGTGAATTCATGAAACTGACAAGTTCAGTAAGTTTTAGCTAGAAAAAGTTTGAGAGAACGTTTTATATCAAGCAACTGATCTTCTTGGAATACGATTTAGAAATCTTAATTCCACCTCACACCACCGTTTTCATTGTACAGGTCTTACGTTTTCAGAGTAGAATCTGGGATAACCCCTCACTTACAACCGTGTTTTTTGCGGTAAGATTTAATCGCAAACCCATGGCTTTAATTCCAGCTGGTTGTTGGGTGAGTTTAGGTGCATTATAACCGATTTCTTTTGAATTATGATTCTGAAATTTCACTTCACACGAACACCATTTCTTTGTACATTAGTTTAGTGTGGTTTTGAAGTAAAATATGGGCAGCCATTTATTTCCAACGCATGCTGTTTTGAAGGAATTTTTCCAACAAGAAAACTCTGCACACTATCACGTTTCCACAAAAGTAGTTAGCATTTATATTCATGTACGTGCAGGAAATTTGGAACGAAGGGAACTCCTATTTTTTCCCACCGGATGCTGTTTTGAAGGAATTTTCCAAACAAAGAAAACACTGCACACCTTCACTCTTCCAAACTAAGATCAGTTGCTTGATATAAAACGTCATCTCAGAATTTTTCTAGCTAAAACTTAGTGCGCTAGCGTCAGTTTCATGAATTCATATATACATTTCATTCAAGGCAACAAACACCAAACGAATAACTGCAATACATTACTTAATTTTCCAAACAAGGAAAACACTGCACACGGTCACTCTTCCACACGATCAATGCCAAATCCCTAATTTTCAAATTTTCATTTTCTCTGAAGTCTGAAGCATCATTCTCCGATGGAACCTCCGGCTCCTAAACAACCCCCAAATGAATCCAAGAAGCAGTGGTCACTCTCCGATTTTGAAATCGCGAGACCCCTGGGCAAAGGGAAGTTCGGCAGAGTGTATCTTGCACGTGAAATCAAGGTAATATTTCTCCCTTAATTTCGGGAGTAAGATGGATGAAGAGCGGATTGAGCATTGAAATGATCTTTGTGGTATGTATCATTCCTGGTAGAGCAAGTTTATAGTGGCGCTGAAGGTGGTTTTCAAGGAGCAAATAGAAAAGTACAGTTTGCACCACCAGCTGAGGCGAGAAATGGAGATCCAGTCAAGCCTCCAGCACCCGAATATTTTGAGGCTGTACGGATGGTTTCATGATGCTGAGCGAATTTTCTTGATCCTGGAGTACGCTCATGGTGGAGAGCTCTACCGATTGCTCCGCGAGGAAGGCGAACTATCTGAAAGACTAGCTGCCACTGTGAGTGTTGTTTTATACCATACGTATTCTGCTGGTTAAGATTTTTGGGGCAATCTTGATTTTTTTTAATTGACTGAATTGATTTTGTATTGGTGATTTTCTTTCCCTAATATTTTGATATCAGTACATAGCAAGTCTTACAGAGGCTCTGATGTATTGTCATGAAAAGCATGTCATTCACAGGGACATCAAACCGGAAAATTTGTTGCTTGATCATGAGGTAATTCTAGCCTCAATTCGCAATTCCATAGGCTAGGATCCTACGCAGATGCAAGTTATGTGATGATCATATTATGCTCCATTGTTAGGGTCGTCTTAAAATTGCAGACTTTGGTTGGTCTGTACAATCAAAAGATAAAAGGCGCACCATGTGTGGAACTTTGGATTATTTAGCACCAGAAATGGTGGAAAACAAAGGCTACGATTATGCAGTGGATAATTGGACATTGGGTATCCTCTGCTATGAATTCTTATATGGCATGGCTCCATTCGAGGCTAAAACCCAGAAGGATACATTTAAAAGGTAAGATATAAGCTAACACTTTCTTCTTCAGTCTTTACCCGGAGTAATATTGGACAGTCTAATGAACACGTCAATGTTTGAAACATGTAGGATTCTTACACTTGATTTAAGCTTTCCTTACACCCCTTACGTGTCGGCAGAGGCTAAAGATCTCATAAGCAGGGTAGTCTTTCTATTATTGATGAATCAGCATTAGTTTTTGGCTTCCTTTTTTTGTCATTTCTTGAAGGATAAATTGATGTCATGTTTTATGCAGCTTCTTGTGAAGGATTCATTCAAGCGTCTCTCGCTTCAAGAAATTACTCAACATCCTTGGATAATCAAGAACAAGAATGCCGAACCCGCGTGTAAGGTATGCTAAATTTGAGATTAATTAACTATGTGATTATTAAATCGGGTATGTTCAAAATGAGTTTTGGGTCTCAATGACTTAAGTGTTATGAAATTGCAATTAATTATGGAGTGTAATCAAAACTCCACACTCTCATTCGTTGGGCCAGAAAAGTGGGAAGTATAGGACTTGGGCCGAGTAGCTAGGCCCAAGTTCAACATAAATCTATGATGTGTTCGTTGTTATGACTGCTTCGTGATTTTGTGTGATTCTTACTGCATTGTGTGGATTGTTAGCAAAGTGGTAATCACGGACGCGTGTGAATGATTAGGAATTTAAATATATGATTGTTTGATGGTAGGTAGATCATCTAATCCATTTGGTGAGTATATGTAGTTATCTCTGAAGTATTGATTAACTGTTGTCTATGTGTGTTTTTCTTTTTCATGCAGAGTTGGGACGTGGAAGATGCTAGTTCTAGTAACATATGATGGTGAACCCAGAAGTGTTGTTTTTCATGATTATTTTTTGAGATGTTCTTTTTCATATGATATGGAATTAGTCAATTGGACTTGCCTATTAGGGCTGGACCCTCATGATGTTATCTTGTAATGGGCTGGACCCTCATGATGTTATCTTGTATTGGGTTGGACCCAATTATACTCTTGTGTTTTGAATTGGGTTATGACGTTATTGCAGTTAATCGAATTTAATACATGCAAACTATGTGTTTTCCTCTTTGTAATTGGACTTGAGTATAACTCAAAACACTATACTACATAATGAACCCTTATTTAATACGTGATATTTGGGTTCGTTACACCACGAGTGTCGAAGATCTAGCCATAGATTGTTTAAGAAGTTGTCTCCTTAAGGCTTAGTTTCTAGGAAAAATATGCACTCGGTACAATTTTTAAAGTTGTTGAATACACTCCAACATAAACTATTTTTTTTAAATATGAATCTTATGCAAGAGTTAGGTCGACATTAGCAGGGCCGGCCCTGGGGTAATCCCAGTGAGTCGGCCGGATAGGGTATCCGGCTAGGGACATCCGGTTAGGGGCATCCGGCTAGGGCACCCGGCTAGGAGCATCCGGCTAGGTGAGCATCCGGCTAGGGCATCCCGGACCCCAGGGCCGACACTGGACACTAGTGACCATTGAACCTTGTGTTAGGTGGTTGCACAAATCCATTCTCATTTTCTTCGTACCTTTGTTTTGTGTGTGAAAGAAGAAGAAAAAACATGAATGAAGTTTGATAAACCTTTCAGCTTTAGGAGCACTTCACCGCAACTTGAAAAGTCTTTTGACATATTGCATATGAATTTTTATAGGTTAGATTTTATTTTTACTAGAGCTATAGTCAAAAATGATTTATTCAACCATTTTCCATACACAATTTTTCATGACAAAATGGAGGTTCATAAATAGAAATGCTTTATGCCAATAAAGATCGCCATATTATTTCTGATAGATAATGTTGTTGAGTGGATCTAGAGGAGAAAGTGTACATGGATGGACCACCTGGTTTTTCTCAGAGGTTCGACCCAGAGAGATGTGTAGATTGAAGAAGGCATTATATGGTCTCAAGAAGTCTCCGAGAGCGTGATCTGGAAGGTTCGCTGTAGCAATGAAGAAGTAGGGTTATTAAGGGTCTAGAGAGGAGCCCAGTGAAGAGGACCCTTAAGAACCTCTGAGGGACATCCCTTGTATGTGAATAGTGTCTAAGATTAGATTGCTTTCTATTTCTCGGTTTTTTATAAATTGATAGAATTCTAAAAAGTCCAATTGTCACTCCAATAACCACTAGATCAACCCTCTTTAACAATAAAGATCACCATATTAATAAGAGTGTGCGGTAAAAGTAAAAAGAGCAAAAATACGAGGGCTATTTTTTACTGACAATTTTCAAATTTTGTTGCATGCTCCTATTTTTTTTTAGATGGTTTCAATTATGACATGTATGTAGGGATAATACATCAAGTAACATATATGATCGTCAATGAGGGGTTGGCCTAATAGTTCTAAGAGTGACGATTGTACTCTACGGTCATGAGTTCAAATCCCCTCAACCACATGAGCCTGTCACATATGACTTGCTAAGTGTGGCTTACCACCCTATCGTGGTTTGCAGGTTATTGTGGTAGGACGTTAGATTTACCTATCTTGGTAGGATTTCCTATGTTATAAAAAAAGTAACATATATGATCTTTTCTCTCACAGAATCACCGAATGGTTTACATTCATTCTGAATTTTTCGTTCTAATTTGAGTATGCTATTTTATATATTTCTCTTAATTCAGATTGACATCAGTTTTTATTTTTGAGTTTCAATGGGATCATAATTTCTGTTCTTGTAACTTGAGCATTGTATTTTAATTGTTCTTTTTGTCTGCAGGTAATAGCTTCACTCAGTCCCTCCATCTTTTTGAGGCTATGAGGAACACCATGAATTTACAAGAAAAAAGAATTACCATCACCACAAACTTATATCGAAGAAAAAGGTGTTAAGGTGTTTTATGTATTAGTGATTCTACATTTACTTACTAATTTTATATTTAATTAAGTACACAAGTCAAAATAACATCATTTTAACTTAAGTGTACAAATAATTGGTACGTTTTGATAACTTTCATATAAACTGGGCCGGTCCGAACTAACTGCGGGTCAACGGCCGCCCGGCACATAACACTCGGGTCAACGGGCTTTTTTGAATAAATCGAGCCCAGGGACAACTGGGTCTCGTGTATGCGGATGGGTTTAGGATATAAAGGGACAATTGTCCCATACCGGGGGAACCTATTACCTTGGGCTCAAGGTTTTAATGGTGACACTCACATTCCTACCAACTTAGCCCCGCACGCACACCTGCATACACGATACCCAGTTGTCCCTGGGCTCGAT
>JAOYMZ010000003.1:291892-331319 GCA_025802335.1 Pinguicula primuliflora
AATGAATGAACGACGACTAGTCGCGTGAGACACGAAACAATCTGTTCACTTTCACGTTCTCATTCTTATAATGTAATGAAGCGATCCTACTGTAAATACCATACGGAAGTATAAATCTCGCAAGAAAATACATGACTCATCCCTCGATTGTAACGATAGTTCAATAAATCAGCTAGAACTCGGAATCAAACGCACATCCAACAAATAAACCAGCTTAAAATGCACCCATTTCTCGATGGGCCCATCGATGATCTTTGTATCTTACTCTCTGAATACGTTTTCGGATCTGTCGTTGAGCCGGGAAGGGTGAAAAAATAGAAACACAAAACCGAAAAAAATGCAGGTTTTCGGTTTTCCGGTCACCGTGTTTCTGTACGGTCGTAGATGGGTTTGGCGGGAATGAGTGTGGTTAAGTTAGATGGTTGTTTAGTAGTAACCGTTTAGTCGTTAACTAGAATATATTCGATTTTTGATTTATTTTTAAAGATAGATGTTACATTTGCAATTCTTTTTTTTAAAAGGTTACTTTTCAAAAACAGTTTTCTCATAAGGTTACTTTTGCGACTACCTCCCTAAAGTTCTACCAACTATATTGTTATGTGATCTACAACATATATTGTTACGAGATCTACAACAAGCATTAAGCATATGTCTATATTTTACCTACATTCTTTCTTTTCATAATTCGTCGTCCATGACATCCGTCATGGCGTCATCGTCAAATGCAGAACCACTCAATAAAAGGTAATCATTCAACTTACAATACTATGTATTCCAAACCTTGATTTTGTTATGCACATCTTTGTTGGTTAATCTTATACCAGACAATTCTTGTCTGATCAGGTTCGCACATTTCTCGTAGAAGTCCTTCCAAAAATTGTTCTTACGTCTACCACCATCACTTATTCCTGATTTCATAGAAGCAATCAAGGACTTCTCTTAGTCGTTGCTGAAATGCATCTTTCTTTGGATGGATGCATATTTGACCTGGGAGATGAATGCTTTTGAGCACGTGTGGAAGACGTTTCAAGAGCATTGGTCCTACATGGATTCTATAACAATCTCTTCATAGGCTTCAAGGATTTGGAGAATCGTGTGTTGATGACATATCATAAAACAACCCACCAAAACAATCGTTTAACCAATTTTTTCCCCTCCAAAACTCCTTACGTCCCGATTAATGCCTTCTGTCCAGAATGGACACTGCTAGCCATCAGATCAAATTCGACGGCCAGGATTGAAATTTCTATTATTGTTATAGGAAAGCGAGGAATAGTGGAAGACAAAGAGTCGGTGGAGAATTCAGTGTGCGTTAACTGTTTGTCGAATGATCAGATAGGGATCTTTTTTTACCTCCGTGTTTGCTTTTTCGAGGACTGAAGCTTCCATGGATCTCGACAAGGTTTTACACATGAAGGGTGGGCAAGAAAACACCAGTTACTCCAACAATTCATCACTCAGGTCTTATATCTATGCAACAATTCTGCTTCTTCTGCAGAGATTTTTCCCTTCAATTTGTCGGTTTATTCATTTCTATGGTTTGCCTGAACAGAAAAGGGTTGCCGACAGCGTCAAAGACATCAGTTCATCCCTTCAATTTGTCGATTTATGTTTGTCGAATGATCAGATAGTTGAATAGGATAAAAAATTCAATCCAGGCCGTCGGATCACCGTCGGATCTGATCCGACAGCCACTAGTGTCCATTCTGGACAGAAGGCATTAATCGGGACGTAAGGAATTCTGGAGGGAAAAAAATTGATCATTTAACATGCCATTACTGTCCATGCTCATGTTCAAAAGTCTAGACATGTAATATAATGTCCAATGAATGAAATAATAATTGCATGGTCATATCATCAATCATATTTTAAATTCAAACTCATCATACCTCTCATCAATGGAGAAACATGCCATACATGTACATATGCCAAATATCCTAATAAACCAGTGCTCATACATCAATTTTAGTAAGAACTACAATAAAAAAGAAAAAAATTATTGCACATCAAAATATAAATTAAATATTAAATATTTTAAATGCACAAAATAGAAGATCAAAAATACCTTCGAAAATAAGAAGACTACTGGTAGCTGCTCTACTCGGCACTTCAATTCTGTGCTGAAGGCTTCTAGATATATACTTTGTATGATATCTGTTTTGTAGGTGTAGGTAAATGAAAGCCAGAAGGGATGTTTATATAGTGGGTGCCGCGCGGATGGAAACCTCGCGGAATTGCGCGCAAAAATTGGGCGGCAAGTCCCGCGCGGATTCATCCGCGCGCCCTCCTTAATGCAGAAGGAAACCGCGAGGATTAGCGTCCGTGCGGTTTCCATCCGCGCGATGCCCTGCCGCGCGGATTGTATCTGCGCGGCAGGACATTTTAGCAACGAAGTCGAAAATAAGAGGCACAGTTGAAAATCTTCCCACTTCCAGATCCGATATACTTACCTCATAAAAAAATTCAATAAATAAAGAGATGATGTTATACCATATACTCAATTAATTGTGATGACAATACGATGTTATTTCAAGATGAAGGGGTTTTTTTTTTTTTAGATAACCTTGATATCCAGAACTATTTTTGATCCGACTAATCCATGAAATTTTATTATGCGGGAAGATAATTATTCCTTTTATTTGATATTAATTTTTTGGGTGGCAGCAAGAACAAAACTATATAGGAGTGAGCCCGAACTTTAACCTGAGTCCATTGTGCCCAACACAAGAGTAGCTGAGGGATAACACACCAAACAAATATTTTTAAGCCTAGCCCAGTTTAAGAAAAAATCTGGGTCACTCTTGGGTGACATCATTGGTGGAAGTCTTGAGCCGATTTTGATCAGCCTAATGTATCTCTTACACCTGTGGAAAAAAAATGGTGTACCTCTAGCATTCTTAGGTCCGCCCTTCCTTGACACCAAATTTTAATCCCTTCTGATTGGATATCCTCTATTTTGGGTTGGGGTATGACCCTAGTTGGGCGGGAAAACGGGGGTATGCGTTGCTTGAAGCACCACATACTATGCGGTTCCTCCCAAACGCCACCGTTTGGGAGGAACTGCATATTATATTTTTTAAATTAATAAATTCTATATTTAATAAATAGAATTTAATTAGAATATATTAAATTAAAAGTTATATAGTTTCTTCTATTAAATTATATAATTTAAGGTTTATAAAAAAAGGTTTTATATTTTTACGATACCGTAATAAAAATTGTGAAAAATATAGCATTTAACCCTACGATTTTTTATTTTTACGACGATTATATTAATTTTGAAAAATATAGCATTTAGCCTTTAGATTTATTATATAGGTTTTTTGATTTTTACGACGGTTTTTGCCGTCATAATATTAATTTCGAAAAATATAACTTTTAACCTTGATTTATAAGATAAAGTTTTAGATTTGCATGGCTTCACGTTAATCTATTTTATAATTTATATAATTTCATGTATTTTTATGATTTTTTTATGAGTTTGTGGTATATATTAAATATCGGGACGGCTCCGTCGCCCTCAGTTTTTGCCCTAACTATTTGCCCTCAAATCTCGGCCACTCATCTCCATACCATCGGACGCGCAGGATTAATTGGATCTTAAAAACCAAACGCGAACATAAGTCTTCTGTATCTACAATTTGGACGACATTTCATCTTCTTCCTTCCTCCAGGAATCCCGTGGCGACTTTTCCTTCTCTTTACAATCTCCTTCTCTTTACAATCTCATTCGCCGGACTTGCGGGTAGCATCCCTGGCCGACAGCTTCGCTATCCCTTCACAGCGGCTTTCAAAATTCCATCTCCTTCGCCGGACGCTCAACGATTAATAATACGAAGGAGACAACCCTCTTCTGCTCAGGATCCAGTGAGCTCTACAGAATACATATTGTTTTCGAACTTTGAACTTTGTTTAGTTCTTTTACTCATTTCGGTATTGAAAATGCAATTTAGATTGGGTAAATAGAATGATATTGAAAATGCTACGAAGGAGCAGTGGTATTTTTTTTGCTATATTTGCTATTGAAAATGCAATTTAGATTGGTTGTTACCTACAGTTTTGCATATTGAACAAAATGGTTGTCCAACTACATGATACTCAATGTTTGTTAACCTTTGAGAGATTGTGTCGGTGAAAATGCTGATGCTTTGAGACTTAACCACTTGTGTGCTGAGTTTACCAAATTGGCTTGTCTAGCAGCACCATCCCAAGAGGCATACCTAATTTGTATGGAAGATTTGAAAAATACTCTATACAAAGTGGGATTAACTTTGAAGAGTAATAAAGATGCTGCGGGGAGTTCGACCGTGATTATTGATGGGCCAGACAGCGTCGATCTAAATCCCTTACCTAATATAATTCTCCAAGATCCAAATATCTCCCAAACCAAAGGCAGGAAGAAAGACGTTAAAGCGGTCAAGGGAAAAGAAATTGATCATCGCCCAGTCATAGGCCGATTGAAAAGTGGTATTGAGATAAATGTTTCGAAGAAGAGAAGACAATGTAAGTCTTGTTTCAAATTTGTACGACATGACAAGAGAAATTGTCCTCAAAATCCAAATCGGAAGAAGAACATCATCACGGACGAAGGTAATGATATCTTAATGGTGATATGTTTGCATTTTAATATTGCGGTTGTGTAGTTTTGTTCTTAAAATTTTTCCTTTTGCAAGATGAAGAAGATGAAGAAGATGAAGAAGATGAAGAAGATGAATGAATCCTGCTATGTTTGGGCTTCAGAAAACTGCTATGAATCCTGCTATCTTTGTTTTGTTATGTTTCGATTATAAATTATTATTTTTGGTGACTTGAATGTTGGTTTCGTTATGAACATGGTGGATATTTCAGAGATTGCTGTCTATATGCTTCTGATATTTCTGGTAATCCTCATTTGATATTTCAGAGATTGCTGTCATGGTGGATATTTTTGGTAATCCTCATTTGATATTTCAGAGATTGCTGTCATGGTGGATCGTTATGTTTGTTTCGTTATGATCATATATGTATGCTACAAGTTTATAGATTCTAACTTGTAATCCTCATTTGATAATCTCTCAATATAGATTACAAGTATACAGATTCAAGGCATAGTCAAAAATGTAAAGTTAAAACTATAGTAAAAAATGTAAAGTATACAGATTCAAGCCTCTTGTTTTTTATCTTGCTCAAACATAGTCAAAAATGTAAAGTTAAAACTATAGTCTGATCACAACAATTCTTCAAGCCTCTTGTTGTTTATCTTGATCCATTTACTGCAGTTTGGTATGAATCTTGACCAACTCCAAAACTTCCGCGTCCAAATGCATAGCCCCGACGACAAAACCATGGTTTTCCATAGGCCACTGAATGAAGGAGCCTTAAATCCATGCCTTTCTTCATGGATACATCTTTCAAACTCACTTTCCTACAAGATTAACCACAGTTGTATCAGTACTATGCTCTACAAGTATGCGTATTGAGTAAGCTTTTGCCATTTATCAACTTAAGCACATAGGACTTTTGCCAAAAAAATTCTTGTTGCAAAAAAATCTGAGAAAAAAAACTTGAGCACATTCCTTTGGGCATTTATCAACATCAGAATTCAATTTAACCACTGGCTTGAGCACATAGGGCTTACAAAAAAAAACTAGAGCAATTATCAGTCTGATTTCACATCCCTTCCCTTTTGCCATTTATCAATCTTCCTCTTCCCTTCGATATAATCGAAACAATTGAAATTAATACAACAAGCATAGAATCGAAACAGTTGAAGAACAATTTGGATATCTACCATTTTTAATAGTGGTATTGTCTGTCCTTCGCAAATCTAAATGGAGGATCATAATAGAAAAGGAGAAACACTTCATACATAATAATATAATCGAGCTCAAAATTCGTATCTCTAGATTAAGGCATCTTGGTATGTTGCTCCAAAAGACCCAGAGAATTCATAAAAGAATCCATAACTAAAATCAGGCAAAAAAATGAAAAAAAAAGGTCAGATTTCTGGACCTTTGGATATTCCTGTGCACTGTGATATGAATTGGGTGTTTGTCGGTAAATAGTTGAAAAGCTCATACCTTTAACTTTTTGGGTCGTACAAAAGAAAGATCTTTCTTTAATCTTTTCCTTTCTCCCTTTGAATTCATATTCAATTTTTTCCGGGACAGAGATGAGATCTGCAAAAGTGAAGGAGAAGACTCAATTGCTGTGAAGGGAATTTTGAAAACCCTCCGTGAACCTGGACGCAAAATTGCAGATACAGAGCTCACTGGATCCTGAGCTGAAGAGGGTTGTCTCCTTCGTATTATTAATCCTTGAGCGTCGGGCGAAGGAGATGGAATTTTGAAAGCCGCCGTGAAGGGATAGCGAAGCTGTCGGCCAGGAATGCTACCCGCAAGTCCGGCAAAGGAGATTGTAAAGAGAAGGAGATTGTAAAGAGAAGGAGATTGTAAAGAGAAGGAGAAGTCGCCACGAGAATCCTGTAGGAAGGAAGAAGATGAAATATCGTCCAAAAAACCTAGACGCAAAATTGCAGATACAGAAGACTTATGTTCGCGTTTGGTTTTTAAGATCCAATTAATCCTACGCGTCCGATGGTATGGAGATGAGTGGTCGAGATTTGAGGGCAAAAACTGAGGGCGACGGAACCGCCCCGTATTTAACTATATATATATATATATAGTTAAATAGACGACAGACTATGGTCCAACATAAAACTATATGTATAGAAGAAAGGCCTATATTGGATCAAATACATTGTTTTGATTTCGTTGAACCCATAATTATACTAATTTGGAGCTAGGGTTGTACATGAACCGAATTCGAACGAACGAGGTATTTTTGAGTTCGGTTCGCGAATTTAATGAACGAGCTCGATCTCGGTTAACGAACCGAAGTTCGTGATCGAGCTCAATTTGAACGAGGTCGCGATTTTGAAACAAACACTCCATCGAGTGCTTCGATGTAGAAGGGTTCCTTTCGATTTGCATCAAATGGTGTAAATGTAGAGGAAGCCAAAGTGTCAACATATTACCGGAAAATGCTTTTGAGGGCATATGCATAATCTTCCAATTAATTTGAATTGGTTCAGGTTACTACAATGCATAGCAAACGTGATAATTTTTTAGACTCAATTCCATTAACCAAGGCAGCTTGGTCTGGTGGCAATTAGGTGAACTCTTGAATAAGAGGTCTTGAGTTCTAGCCCCAGCAAAAGTGCTTGGTCAGTCCTAAACCATATGAACCTTTGGGCTGGGTGCAGGCCCCCTAGATTAGTTTGGAGTGTAAAAAGCTCTCGGATACTGAGAAAAAGCGGGAGTATTTTCTCCAAACTTACCTACCTAAAAAGACTTAATTCGATTACTTACTAAACACATCCAATTTATAAAAGGTGCACGATGCCAAGTAAATGATAAGTTAAGGATGTTAGTCTATATGTTCATCCTCCAATACACAAATTTATTTGAAATGTAGAGGAAGCGGAAGTGTCAACATATTACCAAAAAAATGCTTTTGAGGGCATATGCATAATCTTCCAATTAATTTGAATTGGTTCAGGTTACTATAATGCACAACAAACATGATAATTTTTTAAATTTTGTCACTCATGTTCAATTTCAGTCACTCTCATAGTCTGTTATCGAAATTGGTCACATCGATGAAAAGATTATACAAAGGAGATCAAAAGTCTCGTGCTTGGGAGGGATTCTGACAATTTTATCCCTAATACCTTCATTGCGCGTTTTCTTATTGGGTTAAGTAGTCTTTAATCAAGGTTTAGAAGTCGCCAAAATTCGGATGAAACATGACCCTTTTGGTCTCCTCTGTACAGACTTTCCACCAGTGTGATCAATTTCGATAACGAACGGTAGCAGTGACCGAAATTAAAAGTGAGTATAACGATATGTGTATTTGAGATGACAGACCTAACTTAATTATCAACATGATATTAGTATTAAACTATCCTTAAATTGTCTACTACTTTTTAATCTTTTACTTTTTTCCCGTGGACAGTGAAAAAAAATCAAATCAAAATCCCAATGGGCCTTGTATATATGTAGTGGGCCAAACGCAGAACCCAGTTAATACAGCAGCTCTATATTATTTCTTCATTTGTTAGTCTACATTTTATATTTTGGGCCTTATATATATGTACTTGGCCTTCTGTAAATATAATTGAACTATTTTAACATTATAAAATTAATTTCTGTCCTAAAAAAATTTCAATTGGCCTTTCAAAAATGTTATAAGGTACTCCTAGAATTTACGACATCCCCACACCCTTTCACATTTCTAATTAGGGTGCCACACACACATAAATATATGTATACTCCCAAATGATATGAGCGGGAAATATGAAGATGTACACACACTTTGTGGTGCGTTAAAGTGAGACTTTGGGCCTCCCACGAATTTTCTATTTTAACCTCGAATTGATAACCCTAGTAGCCAAACAAGGCCGGTGGGAAGGGGGGCTGATCTCCGCCGTTGGTCCCCCATCGAAATTTGGACCGTTGATATGATATCGAGACCTTCAAAAACATAAGCAGCAGGGACCTTTTTTCAATTATCGCGTGTCGTCAGATTCAGTTTCGAAAAACCAGGACAGCAGAGGCGATATGTTGGTGAAAGTACGAGATCACCCCGACATGAAGATCCGGTGTTAAGCGCGAGAGGCGGGAGAGAGGAAGGGGTATTTTCGGTATTCTGTGGGCGTAAATTTCTGCCAGTTCAGCACTCCACTGCAGGGGGGGCCCCTTGGTCCTGTTGAATACAGGAGTAATGCCTGGAGTTTAATACCCACGCGCTCAAACCGAGAGCGTGTATTCCAAACCCATCATTTTTTTCCAAAATGTCAATTAATGTTGTATTTATTGTTATTAAATAACATGTATGTATGTATATTCTTTTAGACAAATTATCAGGATTAATGATTTATTACATATAATCCGTTGCTAATGTCACCATAAAATTGAAATGATTATTTAAAAAGGAAGAATTAGTGTTGATGGTTAATGAGAGAAAAAGGATGAAAAAGATTGTAAAAAAAAGATAAAAGTGCAAATTTACTAATAAAATTGCAAAAGTATATCAAATCCGTCATATATTAACATATAGATAGTTAAGAATCGTAATCTTAATAGTATAATGTTGTGATTAAATGACTAAAGTCAATCTCATTATAAAAATGTGATTATTAATAAAAAAAATCAGCTCAAAGATGATAATATCTTAACCGTTCTCACACCTAAGAGTATAATTTGGAATTATTATTCATTAATTTGAATAATCACACTCATTAGATGCAAATTTCTCTAAATATGTAAGTATATTAATTTTCACGTCATGAACGTTGCTTTAATTTTTTTACTATTATCAACCCCAAATGTTTGTATTGAAAGTATGTATGAAAATTTACACATAGGTGATCAAACCTCTCTAACTCATGTGGGTTCCAACAAATTCATCGTTCATATTTTTACTTTTTAACTTTTTTCTTATACCTCTTTTAGTAGCAAGAATTTAGGAGAATTTAGCAAACTTATATAACTAAATTCCTTATTTAGTAATTTGTATAGGTTTTTATTTTTATTTTTTCGAGCTGCGGGTCTCTGCGAACACAATTTTCCCATCCTATTGAGGGGTGAAAGTATGATTGTGTACATTTTACTCTCCTCAGATCCTACCTAAGGACGAAATTTACTAAGTATATTTGATTTTGGTTTGATTTAGTAATTTGTATAGGAAGTGAAACATTTTATGAGTCAAACCATTTGACATTGTAAAATTTGGAAAAATGGATCACCGGTACAATTTTGTGAGAATTTTTAATTTTTTGTTGAAATTATTAATTTATGTATTCCTCATAAAACTATAAGAAAATAAATTTCTATCTAGTATAACAACTAATATCCCAAAAAATAATTATAAATAATATATTTCATTTATAGTATTTTTTGGATTTTTTATAAGAGTAATTTTTCAGTCCAAAACGATAGGACAAGATTAATAATATTAGGTCAAGGATGATAATTCTAACCATTCAAGTGTTGTGAATCAATGGTATTACCATCATGGACATAACATCATTAATCTGGTCCTAGCATAAACCAAATCAAACCAAACATACAATTTTTCTTTTTATCAGTAAATCCCGCCCTTTAGGCAGGGACTGGGGATGATACCTGGTACTAACATACTGGATCATAAAATTTTTCTTTTTATAATATATATTTTGTCGTAATTTTTATTAGAGTTTCAAATATAAATTTAGCTATTTTTGAACCACAAAAATTAACAAATAAATTCACATGACTTTTAAAATCATTTTTGGAGTTAACTCTTGGACAATTTGGGTTTCCAATAATAAACCTTGGGGAATATAACCGAATTAACGGCCCTGATTGTAAGCACGCCCTTGGATTGCATATGGGTGTCCGTAAATGGAAAATGAAAACCCTAGGAAGAGATAAATAGATAAGCCACATAAATCAATAACGGGGTTAAAGAAAAACCAAAAAGGAAAATAAAAAGAAAAAAGAGAGGAGGAAAACAATAGGCTTGGAGGAGAAGAGAGAAGAAGTACAGAGAGAGAGCGCGGAAAGGAGAGATGAATCAAGGGGAAGAAGGGAGGGGACACTTTACTGCTTTTTTATGTTGCACGCATCCATGGCAGAGAAATGAAGGCAGATAGAGTAATCCTCTTTCACGGCATAGAGAGGAGGAATTAAGAACAGACAAGACACCCAAATCCGCCATTTTTTTTTCAATTACCCACAATTTTTCCATCTACTCAAACACACCCATATCCCATTTTCTTGTTTTATTCTAGAGTTTCTCTTCTTATCCTTCTGGGAAAAAAAAAAACATCCGAGATTGGAAAGAGGTGTTCTTCATGAGTTTATACACACATGCACGTGTTTGCTTGTCAATATTCCTGATGTTCCTGCATTCAGAAAGTGGTTGCAGCTGTTAGTTATCTTGCTTTGGTGGGTTCTGTTTTCTTTCTGATTTTTTTTTTCAATTTTTTTTATGATTTTGAAGAAAGTTGTAGATTTGTTCTTGTAGATGAAGGGGATGCCCTTACCATATGATTTTGAGGGGAAGGGGGTGTTAGACTTGGAGCTGATTGTGAGAAATAAGGCTTTCTTCACGGAATCAACTGTGGCAGAAGTTCGTTCGGATTTGTTCCAGAAAAATTACTTCCTGAGCAATAATTTTATTGAGCCCACATCTGTACTGGATTCTGCCAGAACTCCGACTCCCAGTAGGCCGACGTCTTCGTCAACACTGTCTTCATCCCTCGGCGGAGGCGGAGGAAGCTTCGGTGGTGGAGCGGCCGTTTCCGACGCCAACCCTACTAGCAAATGGCAGCAAGACACCACGACTGCCACAAGCTCAAATGCCGGAGGCGGAGGAGCTGAGTCCGGCCTCATCACCATCCCATCTCTGGATATCGGAGCCACCACCGCCGGAAGTGGGGGCAACCCTGAGAAATTTGCTATGGACGACTGGGAGAGTGTGCTGTCGGAATCAGCAGCTGTTTCCCCCGGCCAAGACCAGTCCATTCTCCGGTGGATCATGGGGGATGTGGAAGACACTGCGTTGGGAAATCTGAATAGGGTCCTTCAAATTGGCGGCGGCGGCGGAGGATTCCCGGCAGCGGAGTTCGATTTTAGCGGTGGATTTGTGGGTGGGGATCAGGGTTTTGGTGGAGACCATTTGAGCGGCGGTTCTATGTCCACAATTCCGACTTGCCCAGACAACAGTAGATCCAGTGCTGAAAAGATTGTCTCTCTCCCCAATCCCGCATCTTCAAATCCGCCTGTTCAGATGAAGTTTTCTCAAAATTCCCAGAATATCATTCATCCGATTTCAGTTTCCTCATATCCTGGATCCATGGTTCTTCACCACCAAACTGCATTTGACTCTTCGGTTGAAATGAAGCCTCCAGTTTTCAATCCCGGCCTACTGATAAACCAGCACGAAGCCCAGCATGCTCAGAATCCCTCGTTTTCCTATCCTGTGTCATATCCGCAGCAGCAAGAGCAGAATGCATTTGGCTCACCTCCTCGGGCCAAACGGCACAACACTGGACAGCAGGAACTGTTCGTGGGAAGACAGCAGTTGAATCTCCAGCAGCAAATCCTTCCCAATCAGCTTCGGTTTCTCCCGGATTATCTGCAACCAAGGCCAATGGGTCGAGAGCAGAAACCAAAAACAGTTGGTGGGGATGATTTAGGTCATTCCCATCAGCAACAAGCGACAGTTGATCAGCTATACAAGGCTGCTGAACTAGTCCAGACGGGGAATCTCGTACTCGCGCAAGGGATATTGGCGCGGCTCAATCACCAGCTCTCTCCCATTGGTAAGCCTTTTCATAGGGCTGCTTTCTACTGCAAGGAGGCATTGCAATTGCTTCTCCATTGTACCAGCAACAATGTCACCCCCTCTGCTACCAGTTCATCGCCTTTTGGTCTAATTTTCAAGATTGGTGCTTATAAGTCCTTCTCTGAGATTTCTCCCCTAGTACATTTTGCAAACTTCACTTGCAATCAAGCTATTCTTGAAGTTCTGGAGGGATTTGATAGAATTCATATTGTGGATTTTGATATCGGGTATGGTGGGCAATGGGCCTCACTGATGCAGGAACTTTCATTGAGGTCTGTGGGTGCCCCTTCCTTAAAAATCACTGCTTTAGCCTCTCCCTCGACCCATGATCAGTTGGAACTCGGCCTGACTCGAGAAAACCTGATTCAATTTGCCAGTGAAATTAATATTGCATTCGAATTTGAGGCCCTGAGTATGGACTCATTGAATTCTGGTTCGTGGTCCGGACCCGGAAATGGCGCAGTTGCCGTGAATCTCCCTGTTGGCACCCTTGCTAACTATCAGTCCTCAGTACCATCTGTTCTTCGGTTTGTAAAGCATCTATCACCAATGATTGTCGTCTCCGTGGACAGAGGATGTGACCGAACTGATCTTCCATTTGCGAACCACGTAATTCAGGCGCTGCAATCATATTCGAATCTACTGGAGTCCCTTGATGCTGGTAATGTGCATATGGATGCACTCCAAAAAATTGAGAGGTTCTTGATCCAACCGGGCATTGAAAAGATTGTTATCGGGCGTTTCCGCTCGCCTGAGAAGACACAGCATTGGAGGTCTATGTTTCTGTCATCTGGATTCTCACCCATAACATTCAGCAATTTCACAGAATCACAAGCTGAGTGTGTCATCAAGAGGACCCCTGTTCGAGGTTTTCAAGTGGAGAAGAGGCAGTCTTCTCTCGTACTCTGTTGGCAAAAGAAGGAGCTGATTTCCGCATCAGCTTGGAGATGCTGAACCACATCCATTATCGCCCGAGTTTCTGTTGCTAATTTTCCCACTCGGCTCAGGCTCCTGAATGTTCCTTCCTAAGGTAGTTTTCTTATTCGGTATTATTGTTAATGAAAACCAAACCAAAACTGATCTTAGCCTTTTGTTTCTGTCTGATCGGTGGGTTCTAATTGTATTGTTCGAATATCCATAACCCATGGAATTTTTCTATGCTAAACCAGAAATGGGGAAAACAATGGATTCAACTCTTTGATTCTTTTATGTCCTGTGTGATGGAGCTAATATGATCTATATTGATGACTATTTATGTATGGAGATGGTTCAAGTGAATAGATTTATATGTGCAGCTTAGTTTACAGTCACAATCGTAGTTGTCACGTGGCTCAAACACACACTACTAATCTGAGATTGTGACTGTACAGAAACTGTGGTGTATACCTCAGATTTTCACTTATATATATATATATTGATGACTATTTATGTATGGAGATGGTCCAGGTGAACAGACTTATATGTGCAGCTACAGTTACAATCGCAGTTGTCCACGTGGCTCAAACACACACTACTAATCTGAGATTGTGACTATACAGAAGCTGTGGTGTATGCGCGTAGTGAAATTTTGGGGTGTACAGCCTTATATATGCACAGCTTGTGAACAACCACAATCTGGGTCATCTGATTAATGTGTGTTTGAGCTAATTTGATGACTGTAATTGTGGCTGTACACAAGTTGTACATATTAGGCTGTACACCATTACAGTCATCAGATTAGCTCAAACACACACAAACACACATTAATCTGATGACCGAGATTGTGGTTGTATACAAGCTGTACATATAAGGCTGTACACCTGTATGTATGAGTCAGCTGAAGTTAGATATATCTTAGCGCTGTTACATCCTCCTATTTACATCCTTACTGCAGCAGCAGATTTGTCATGTTTCTGCTTGGTCCCTTCGAAAAAATCAGTTCTCTACTGATGATAACCTTCTCCATTTATTGGTCGAATTCTTTGATGTTTGTCCCTTTTCTGTATTTCACCTCTGATGCTGACTACAACTAGGATTGAACTCCTCATGTTTCTTCTTCATTTACCATTGAATGGTAATCCATTGGCAGATCTCTTTTGTATTGTTTCACTATCCTTTTATCTGGCCCTTTTCATATGATAGATACGCAAATAAATGGTTGTTCGTTGTCGTATGTCTACATGTGGAGGTAGAGTCGTGGTCATTGTCTATTAGTATGTGAAGTCGCGATCATGCCAGCGGGGTTTGTAGTGAAGTAGCTGTCACGCTACTAATGCGTGCAGTCGTGATCAAGACAAATGTATTGG
Organism: Pinguicula primuliflora; assembly: GCA_025802335.1. NCBI lineage: Eukaryota > Viridiplantae > Streptophyta > Magnoliopsida > Lamiales > Lentibulariaceae > Pinguicula > Pinguicula primuliflora. The sequence goes on from JAOYMZ010000003.1 coordinate 306,550, forward strand.
TACCATTCAAAATACCAACACGACACTAGTTCAAAAGCACAACTCGTTCAAAAGTGGTCTAAATAGGGGTCAATTTGTGCCTATGCCTTTAGGACATAGATTTTTTGAAATTTCGCTGCCGTGCGGAGAAGCCTTCAGCGCAGAAGGGAACCGCACTGAAGTCTTCAGTACGGTGTATTATTGTGGTTGGAAATAGACAGGCCTTCTCACATGTTTTACCACCACAACACAATTTTTTTTTCTATGTTGATGGATGTGTGGAAGACGATGTTATTCATCGCTTAAAGATCGGATGGATGAAATGGCGATCAGCTACTGGAGTGTTGTGTGATAAGAAAGTCTCATTCAAGTTAAAGGGAAAATTTTATAGAACGGTTATAAGATCGACAATGCTCTACGGGTCAGAGTGTTGGGCTATGAGATCGTCGTATGCGCAAAAAATTGGAAGTGGCAGAGATGCGAATGCTAAGGTGGATGTGTGGTCGTACGAGATTAGACAAGATTTCAAATGAGGTCTTTAGAGACACACTAGGTGTCGCATCTATAAGTGCAAATCTGAGGGAGGGTAGATTACAATGGTTTGGACATGTACGCACAAAAGAGTGTGGACGAGCTAGTCAGGAGAGTCGAGAGATTACAAGTTGAAGGGCGCCGAGGGTGGGGGAGACCTAAGAGAATATTGGATGAGCAGATCCGATTAGATTTAGTAGGATTAAACCTCTCCGAGAATATGACCTCTGATAGGATGAGTTGGAGACGTCATATTACGGTTAGAGATATATAGAACTATATAGAGTAGTTATTTGTGTATGGATTTCTAGGATGATAGAAATTAGCGGGATATACTAGTAGATATTTGCACCTAATGGTATTTTTATCTGTTTAGTTGATTCCTTATTTGTATAAGCATTTATTTTATTTCGGATATATATAGTGTATGGCTGAGGTAAGAAATTTATTTTTGGTATATTCATTTATTCCTTCCATTATTGTTATAATAATTATTATTATTATCACTATTATTAGGATTATTACTATGATTAATACTATGATAAATACTATTATTACTAGTATTATGATTATATTTTTTTTTCGAGCTGAGAGTCTCCACGGAAACAATCTCTCCATCCTGTTGAGGGGTGGGGGGTATGATTGCGTACATCTTACCCTCCCCAGACTCTGTCTAAGGACGGGATTTACTAGGTATGTTTTGATTTGGTTTGGTAATAATAATTCATAACAATTTCATAATAATTCCTAATAATTCATAACAATTTCATAATAATTCATAACAATTTCATAATAATTCTTAATATTTCCTAATAATTCATAACAATTCATAACAATTTCCTAATAATTCATAACAATTCATAACAATTCATAACAACAACAATGCGTAAAAATTCAAAATATCCGAAACTGGTGGCAAGAGTAAAAAAATCGGATGAAGGAAGACGAACTCGGATGAGGAAGACGAACTCGAATTTGGAAGATGAACTTGGATTTGGAAGAAGAAGTCACGAACTAGGAAGAAGAACTCGGATTCGGAGAAGACGGTTTCGAAGGAAGACAATGATAACCGGTCTTGGACGTCGACATATAATTTTTTTACACCGGTCTTCCGATAACCAGTATTACGAAATACTGGTCTTCGAAAGACCGGCATATTTTTTCCCGTCAAATGGACTATACCGGTCTTTGCATGACCGGTATGTTCTTAATTACCTTTGATTAACTTTGTTAATGATGCTCGATTGTTGGAAGACCGGTATTTCATTATACCAGTCTTTGGAAGACCGGTTGCTCATATCGGACTTCCAAAGACCGGTGCATGACATATTTAAAAATAAGACGCGTATTTGTGGCAAAAGCAAAAAATTTTCCCTCATATCATTTAATAGCTTTTTCCTTCGCCTGCTGCTACATCCTTGAGTCAAATTTATTAAAGATGGGCACTGTCTCTTGTAATGTCCTTCCTGTTTTGTGGCGGTCAATTTATCCATTTTTCTTGTTTGTGGAAGTCGTTGTGTACAGAAACCAAAGCACAAGAGCGGATATCGTGGCCATGGAGATTTACCATGCAATCCTTGAAGTAGGTAGGCTACAATTGAATACAAGTTACTGTCATTTTCTTGCTTCCCATGTTCGGATACAGTGAATCGCAGGGCAGTACCGTTTGCAAAAAGAGGAGGCCTCTCTCTTCATTGAATCCGGACATCCCCTGTACAGAACGAAAGCACGAAAGCCTCAGAAAATTAATGAGAGGAATCATTGCTGTTGGGTTGATTGTTTATTCAACTATCCAGCCTAGATTTTTTTATGAATGACAGTTCTTTGAATATTTTTACTTTGGGATGAAAAATTTGCAGTGGTTGCCTAAGAGCTTTCGCCTTCGGCAGGTTTGAGAGCTTTGTGCTATTCTATCCCATACCGATTGTGGACAAATTATGGCAAATTACTCAATCTATATACATGCAGTTTAGCGATATAATTATAGTTTAAATTTTAAATATAATATAAAATTTCAAAAAAAAGAAAAGGGAAGTTTCAGTAGTGTCTTCCTTCCTGCTTAGTAAACCAGACTGATATAGAAGCTAGAAAGGGAAAATGCTTTATAGAAAAACTTGATAAATCAAGAATGCATGATGACTGAATGCTTGATGAGTATAACGGGTCTTTTGCTCCTATTTATAGTAGGTCCCTACTTACCTAATGAACGATGAAGATTGACTTGAGGCCGTGGATGATCTAAGAAGCAGTAAACAGAGCCAAGGGCTTGAGTTGCTTGAAAACAAGAGGTTCCTCTGTTCTGTGGATACATTTGTGATATTATAGATCATCAGAATGCACAGGATTATGCTCTTCTACATTGTTAAGCAATTAGATCATAACTACCGGTTGTTGAACCACGCGGGAGGAGTCATCGAGAGAATGGACGCAGACACCAAGACTGGCATACATCAGGTAGGAAATCATATGACTCCAACTTACTAGACATCGATAGTCGCTCATCCATTCAAGCCAGCACGGACCTACAGAAGCAGTCATTCATTTCAGTGATACCAGGGATATTATCAAAAGATTTTCCAAAGAAAAAAAGGTGCTGGAACGGACCTATTATTATAGAACACCACTCTATTCTGCATACCTTGATTTTTCAGGCTGTCTCCCCACCCAAACATTCTGCGTAATAGATTGAGATAGTAACGACCACAGATCAATTCATCAAACCCAACTTAGCAAAACCCCACTTTAACCATCTTATAAAGCAATGATTTGAGAGGTGCTCTGGAAGATCCACCTACAAAAAGGATAATAAGTAAGAATTCCTTCAGCTAAATGCAGATAACGGCAACAATGTATTTGTCCAAAGGCAGCATTTGTGTGTGCATCCAAGAGAATGGATATGGATTGTTCGTGAAGGCTCCAAAGGATATTTAACATTACATATAATATAGTTTCATCTAGCATACCATGAATCAGATGAGTATAAGATACATCAACATTACAATCACATATGAGGAAGACACGAGAGGCAAACCTGATATAATAGTGTAGAGGGAAAAACTTACACTGCTCCATCTAGTAGAAAAACCATCAGTAGAGAGTAACCAATCTCCCGCCTTGGACTGAAGTTCCAGCCGGCTACTCGATACATTGAACTCAATCAACTCATCATCATAACTTTTGGCAGGAGAAAAATCTCTTTTCCTTTTCTTTCTATGTTTTCTATGTTTCTTGCGCTTCATAACCATCGACGACCCATCTTCATCTGAACATCCATCATTTTGCGGTAAAGCAGACAGTTCAGATTTACGGAACTTGATACCATTGCCAACAAATAGGGATTCCCATGACCGAGAAGTCATAAATTCCTCCGACAGCCTAAAATGTATAGCCCAAGACAGCAAACCAAATTTTTTTACTAATTCTAATGCTTTATCTGTAAGGCATTCTTCAACTTCTGGGGCTGAACAATTGGTACTACCTGAGGATTCAGTCAGATGAAAAACCAATTCTTTTATCTTTCCCTTTTCTTCCTCACTCCCTTCTTCTTTCACAAACCGGATGAGCTGCCGACTTTGATTAGTCACCGCGTTTAATATAAGTAGCTGATTGATGTAAGATGGATGGCCATAGTTAGAGAGGATAACCTCAAACCACTCAGCTTCATGTCCAAACCTGATAGATCTCGGTTTTGGGTTAAGATATTTTGGTAACAATTCCAAGAACAGATGAAAGCCCTGCTCCTCAAGGCTGATTAGAAGATGACGACATAAGAATGAGAACGATTGCTCCATAAGGAACTCCTCTATAACATCCCACACATCTGTTTGTTTATCCTCATACATCAAGTCAATAAAGAAATCAACAAAGAAATTTGCATCAATGGACAAAATATCTCCATCTTTCAATGACTCAGCAAACTCCTGGGATGACCAAAACTCGGGTACGTATTCAATAAAATTTTCAACTGTCCGTTGGACATCCAGATCAAGGAAATAATGGGGCTTTGTTGCAACCATGGCAGGTGACTGCCCATGTTTACCTTTCCACTCAAGCTCCTCCCAACAAATATCACGGTTTATAAAAGCAAACTGGGACAGTGACTTGGCACCCTTTCCATGCCTCACATCACCAGCAGCTGAAAATTGAGAAAACCATTGACATATACGCCTTGGATTCCCTATGCAAAAAATATGCAAGAATTAATCCGAAAAGGGTTATTAATTGAAAAACTCCCTCTTTCTAAAGAATAAATACTACACTATATAAGGAACATTCAGAACGATTAGACTTACCTTCAAAAAAGTTAATCAGCTGGTGGCTTTTCTTTGCTATTATAGGTCCCATTTTTTGTGGTCGCTTCTCGAAAATTAACTGGAGAACTTGTGAAGCTAGCTTCTGCTTAACTGTCTTTGATTTCAATAGCATCAAGAATAGATCTTTTTGGCAATTGGCACTGATGGAGCTTATGCCTGAAAGAGCGTTACAGAGCCATAACCGAGCTTCACATAACCCTACCGATGACATCAAAGACAAAATGACTGATTCCAACTCTCCAAGAAGACAGCTTCTCCGTTCATAAGATTCATTTTTGCCACAATCATTGCCCCAGGTGGGCTCGCAAAGAAACAACTGAAGCATTTTTGGAGTAGAAAACCTTCAGGACAAGAGAAAGTCGTCTCAGATTGGGTTACCGACAACAGAAACAGAAAATACAGGATTTTGCAATCTAAGACTGTTAAAACGTTCAAGATCACAGGTTTCACATACTTGTAAACTATTCCTCCATATAAACACCGCAGTCCCTGAAAATTTCAAGCATACGGTAACTCCACAACAGAAATTCTTTCAAACTCCACGAGGCACAACCCTGTAGATTTCGGCAGAATTTAACATTGACATTCATTTGTCCTATTATTTAACCATTAATAATCCAATCTCGAATACCTTAGCTCCTAATCAAAGTACATCGAAACCCTAATTCCCCACCCCTAATTCTTTCAAAATTGACTTAGGATTGAAATAATTTCATGCAAGAAAACATAAAGGAGTGCAATCAGAACACTCTGACAATCACGGTCGGCTGACTGGATTTTACTTACCGTCGATGCTAAACTTCTTCACGCGGCTCTATTTCTTCGCCTGAAACAGCGCAATCCGTTCGTTTTTTTTTAATAATTAAAATTTTGTATTAATTTGTAAATATGTACATGATGTTTTGGGTATATATGTTATCAATTTTTTTTTTTTACATATAACGGAAACTTTCCTGTGAAAGTAAGGTAGTGACTAGAACTTCCTACGATGGCTGGAATGCGAAACTGTTATCATGCGCGGAGCTTGCAAGGTAGCTTGATGAGCTCGGTTGAAGTGGCCCTCCTGTGTGCATTGTGGCAACACTCCAGACTTGAGGCGACATCTCGGGTAATGGTATAGCCCGAATTAAATCTGGACCTGCATAGTAGACCATGTCGTTGCTCTGAGCTGATAAACTCTTCTTGGCCAGGAGATCAGCTGCAAGAAGATTCGCCCGCCCCCAGTAACAGAGATGGATGTCAGCATGTTATCAATTTTTTTCATATGTTGTATTTATATCATCCAGCATATTCTCACCGGTCGCATTTGTGTTTGAGTATTCATCATTTTTTTTCATACGCCAGAACTTTTTATACAGTGCTTAAATTTATTCTTGACCGTCGGACTTGTATCTGAATGGCTAAGATCATTCAACTAATAGCTCACACCAATCATTTTACAAAATGCCCAGCCTACATGTCATTCTTCACAGGCCACCTATATTGCAAGAACAGCCCACATATACTTTTTGGCATTCAGCATGTAGCTGTTGTGTCATTTGTAAGGAGTGGAGGCAGATGGTCTTCATCCTCAGGCAGATGGCAAGGTGTATTGTAGTTGTATCGAATGTTTGTTGAATGTCTCTCACTGTCCCTATGATAGCAATTCGGTCGTTCAACTTTCACTTTACCAGACATTGCAATCCGCCCAAATTCAGTCGGCACCACACCAAAGAGATCCTCCGTTGGGTTCGAGTTTAACCTGACCGTTGTAAGGTTCAGGTATTACCCAGAGCCAAAAAAAAATATTTTAAAAATTGATTCTATGTTTGAAATAAGAAAATATATTTAAAGAAAAAATAAAAAACCTAAAACAGTGGCTCCACTACACCAACTAGATTTCATGTCCAAGCCATTGTTACGGAGCAAGGAATGTGGAATTTGGGGTTATTTAGCTTCAGAAATAAAGTTTTCTTTCTTGGTGTGTTTAACTATTTGGTCAGCGCCATGTGGTGGCATTTATATATGAATAATGTTACTTGTACCCTCAAAATAGACACACTTTATAAATTTCCTTATGTGACAACCATCACAACCACACATTAAAAAATAATTGTGCTTGTGTGTGTGGTTGTGATGGTTGCCACATAAGGAGGTTTATGAAGTGTGTCTATTTTGAGGGTACATGTAGCATTGCTCTTTATATATACCTACGGTATGTAAATGAATCTAGTTTATTTTTTGGGTTCATGAGATTTGTTACTGCATGCGGTACCAACAACTCTTCAGTCTCTGCAATCTTCACATCAAGGTGCAACATTGTATTGTCTTCGTCTTTGCACGGTTATTTTGTACATATTGAAAACGGCATTAGAAATTAATGATAATACACTTATCCGCCAGATTCAAAACTTTATTTTTTTCACCAAAAGGAAAAAAAAACTTGTTTCTTCACCAAAATAAAAATAAATAAAAAATCGCGTTTTTTCACCATAAGAAAAAAAAACTTGTTTTTTCACCAAAGGAAAATACCTTGTTTTTTTCATAACAGTCCGAGACTGAGTACCCGAATTCAAACCCAACCTGAACCCAATAAGTTAAAAAAATAAAAGATGGGTATTACCCAGAATTAGACTCGATACCTGCCGGGTTTGGGTTTTGGGTACCCAACATGGGGTTCAGATACCTTTTTCCGAAACCCGATGTTTTGGGTCCGGGTCCTGGTATTCACACTACTCGGACCCGGTACCCGTTTGTACACCCCTACTCAAACTTTACTTAGGGCGCAAATTAGAATGAGATTTTGATTATGATCCTTTTCAACATCTTTTTAATTTATAGTAAATGTGTGTTGTCGTATGATTTTTATTACGATAGTTAAGGTCGGAAGTGTTTACTTCCAATCGATTATGCACAATGAATAGTTAAATGAATGTGTAATGTCTATTTTGTTCGAGCATGTATTATATTTTTAACGTCCTCCATATATTGTTTAACCAATCTTTCTAAGTAAACGTCAAAAAACACATAATTTAAGCAAACTAAATTCAATCCAACACCACAGTTGATCTGGAATCTGACAACATAAATTAAAAAATCAAATTCCCCCTTCTTCTCTAGTTCAATTGTGGCGTTCACAACATTGGACTACGTTCGTATCAACCTGTTTGAAAAACAATTGTGGAAAACATGACGCAGTTGGTCACACGAATTCTTGATCCTTGTTAATAGCAACACAACCCTAGCATCAACTCTAGTAACATAATTCTTGATCCTTATTGCCGTTAGCTCTCGCTTTCAACTTTGCTACACGGATCAAACAATAATCTTCTGAATAATTCATGCTATTTCAAGATGTACTATGGCGTATCCCTCAGCAATACATCTAGTTGAACAATTCAAGGTCTCAAGATTCCATTGTCCATGTTCTGTGATGCCTCCTCTATCTTCAAAGTTTTTATCAGCAAATCCAATTCGGATATTGCTTAACCTAATCTGAATGTTAATCCCACCAACAATACCAGCCTACTGAAGGAAAGTCTTGGAAGCACCCACATCAGCTTTCGACTCAAAGTGATGCTCGTCATTAGAGATCCCTCCTGCTGTAGTGGTTTTTCACGCAATGCTTTTTTGGTTTCCAACGATGGCAGCTCATATACTATTCGACAAAAACGTAGGATGAATCAGAGGATTATTGATTGTTCATGGCATGAATTTTGGGAAGATAGGGACAGGTAGGGTCCGTCAAAATCTGGGATGAATTTGGGGGAAGAAAGGGACAACCAGTTATTTAAAAGGTCTAATTGAAAGCTGGTAATCGTATTCAAAAAAGTGTCTCCCATGGAAGTGATGTTGGGAGGATTGATGGTGACCGAGAATGAATGGATAATGAAGAAGAATTGGAGAAAGTTCGTGGATTTTGAGATTCTTAAATTTGTTGTTCTTCGATTTCATGGAATATATTTTTTTGATTTGGCGCGATCATATCATACTATTCACCATTGGCCTCCGCCGCTGTGCAAATCGATCTCCCGGAGGGGAACCATCACAAACTAGGTGAAACCAATCCAGCAACTACTAAAGTGAAGGACAAGGAACCAGTAGAGAGTATCCCTAGTGCAGCGCACATTGTAAAATCAGCAGGGAATGTGCTCACAAATGTATCTGCATCTGTGGAAGAAATATTGAATCAGAGAGAGCATAAAGCGAATAATCAAACAAATGCCATGAGCTTCAGAGACAAATTCTTACAAGGGTTATCAACAACGAATTCACATGTATCGTTCAAAGGGCTACACTCAAAGCCTATTGCTATCCCAGAAATAGACGTTAGACACACAATGGTGGAAGGAGTACCCTCGACCACTTTCTCAGAACAATCCACAAGCAGATCTCTGAAAATCTATGCTTCAGTCTTATACTGAAATCACTGGGACGAAGCTTCAACTACCGAACTCCGTATCAGAAATTGACAGATCTCTGGAAACCAAGGGGTACATCCACATTATGGATACACACATAGAAAAAGCAGAAAGAGGCCAGTTTGCAAGGTTAGCAGTAAAGATTGATCTTAATAATCAACTTATCCCAAACTTGCTTATAGATGGTTTGCCGTATGCTGTTCAATATGAAAATTTATACAATGTCTGCTATAACTGTGGAAGGTATGGACACCCGATGGAGAATTTCCCTCATATCATTCCACATGGACTGGGAGAAGTCACTTCCACAGGAAGTGAATCCATAAAACCCCAAAATAAAGGAGAAAGACACACTGCACAGAAGGAAATGGTACTGGAAATCAAGAGATAGCATCGTGGAGAGATCAACACTTACATACCTGGGACAATGGCTGGTAGGAGAAAAGAAGGGGAGAAGGCCACAACCCCAAATGTCTACCATGTGAAAGAATAATTTGAAGAACCAGTAAGCTACAACATCGCAACAAGGGAATAAACAGAGCAAGAACAATTGGGTTACAACATCCAGATTCAATGCACTAAATGAACTACCAGTTGGAGATCAAGGAGAACCAACAAAGAGTTACCCATAGTCCTTGGTTTCTCAGTATTTAAAAGCAAGCAAAACAAGAGGAAAACCACAAAGATCTCCAAGGGTCAGACTAGCAAACCAGTAGGCAACAAAAGACCCCACTACGAGCAACCACAGTCAACGCAATGGATCAAGAAGGACTGACGAAATCAAAAGCAACCAAACAATTCCCAATAGCATTTAACTCAGGATCATCATTCTATATCACCCAATGTCACCAAAACGACGGCCACCTCAAGAGAAAGTAAGGGTAACACCAACCAAAAGATAGACATGCATTACAAAGCCACAATAAACTGTTGGGAGCTTCACCCTGGACCTAGCTTCCTACAGTCTCATGGATACTTAAACTGTTGGGAGCTTCACCCTAAATGGAAGGAATGGATGGAAAACACATAGAGAAAGTATGAGCCATTCCTAGCAGCACCGACCAACTTCACAAAACACAGAGACAACTGGAAAACCATATTTGGGGACTTACACAAACTAAAAAAAAACTTCTAAGTCGATTAGAAGGAATTCAGAATATAGTTGAACAAAATCAACACCAGAACACCTCTTCTGCTCAAAACAGCCTGTGAACTAGTAACATTATCGCAGAAGCTTTGGCGAAACATTTTTCTAGCAAAATATGAGCTAGAAAACACCACTCTAATCCACCGCTTCCCACCTATACAAGGTTCACCACTATGTAATCAACTAAAAAAGCTTGGAACCTATTACTAGAAGGATTGACTTGGCAAATAGGGGATGGACAAACGTGTCATTTCTGGACAGACTCCTGGCTACCCTCAGGGAGAATTTTGTATCAGCAGGTAAATGGAAAAATTCTTGTAGAGGACCCAAATGCACTAATATGTTCCTATGTTTCAACTGCAGGCCAATGGGATTGGGGAAGACTCTACTCCCTAATACCGCTAGAAATCATATCAGAAGTTTGAAGTATCCCACCCCCTGATGAATTAGCTGGACTAGACAAACTAGCATGGAGACCATCAGCACATGGATACTTCTCCACAGCCTCAGCATATGAGTGGATCGCTTGGGACACCCCAGAATGGATTTGGAGTCTAATCAGGAAGGCATCCATACCAGAGAGGGCAAACTATTCCCATGGAAGCTTACAAAAGGGATATTATGGATGAACCATGAGAGATGGAGAAGGAAAATAGCGGATAGCCCAAAGTGTCATCTACTGACCATGAAGAAACTACCATCCATATAATGCGGGACTGTTTTAGGAGCAAACTCGTATGAAAAGAATTGAAACTCAATCCACCAAAAAGCTTCTGGACTGAGGTAATAACCCACGACTGGATTCTTACTAATCTATCCCAATCTTATCTATAGGATGGAATCAAGTGGAGTATATGGTTCGCTTTTACCTGCTGGATCATCTAGTCCACGATGAATGCAGAGATCTTCAGAGATGCAAAAACAACAACAAAAAGCATAACTGCAATGATAAGGGTAACGGTTAGAGAAACAGATAGGGCCTTCAAAGAATACAAGCTAAGACAGGGAAACACCAACCAGGCGAGGAGTATTCAAGGAGCACTCCATTCGAGATGGAGGGCTCAAGAATCATACCCAAGGAGAGACTCCAACAGTTCAGAGGGGGAGCTACATACTGTCATGATAGACTGCGCAACTTTATATAAGACCAAGCAAGCAGGGTCAGGAGGAATGCTGCTAGACGATACAGGACAAATCATACTCGGCTTCACGGTAAAAATTGGTCAATGCGATGCTCTGAAGGCCGAACTCTGGGCAATTCTGAAAGGTTTGCAAATAGCGAAGGATCAGGGCATAACAAAATTTCTTGCTTATCAGACTCCACACAAGCATTAGAATTTATAAATTAGAAGAAAGAAGGAAGATACTTAGAGCTGATTTCCCAAATTAATGCACTAGAAGGAGTTTCCAGACAATAGTGTTCCAATTTCTCGCGCGAGCAAAAAACAGACATGCAAATGCCTCGGCAAAGCACAGTTTGACATTCAAAGATTGTGAAATACAGCTATATCAATGGAACGATCTGACGGCCTTCATAAACGGAGAACCGAATCAAAGTTTAGGACCCTGGACGGGCATGAAGCAACCTTTACAAGGAAAGCTTCAGCCTGGCTATTACTATCACCCCCATAGGACTAATACCTTAAGCATTTTTTTTCTCTTGTGCGTAAGTAACTCATGACATTTTCAAGCCTCCCTTATTTATATACCAAAAAAATATTCAATTTGAGGATTTTTGGAAGTTAGGGTTAGATATATATAATTGATGGCATGATGTAATTTATTTAAAGTATAGGGTTACTTTATTATTTTGAATCTTGACATAAATTTATAAATTTTCAAATCACACGAATGGAGTGGATTGAGTTAGAGACCCCAATCAAAATTAAGTCAAAATCCACTTGATTATGGAAGTTTGACCGGTGGTAACGCTTGTAATCAAATTGAAAGTAAATATGACGTCGCATTTTATTGCGGTCGTTAAAATACCCAATATAAAATGCAATCAAATACAGTAAGCGGGGCCTTATGTTTAATCCTCATATTTCAGTATTTACTTCTGTGCTCAATTTTTAATTGTCTACTAACACCGTCGTTGTCACTGATAAAAAAACTTATATATAATATAATACAGAAATTTTCTAGTGGACAATATCTTGCTTGACAATTTTCTTTGTTGTTGGACAATCGAACTAGGCCGTCAGTTTTTAAATCGACGGTCCAGATCAATTCATAATTAATTGGTTGCACGTGACTTTGAAAAGGAAGGGAAACCCAGTTCCTTCTTCGATGAACTCGCTAGCTGCTTCTTTGTCTCCAGTCGTCGTCGCTGATTGTGGCGACCAACTCTTGAATATCATCTCTCTTAAATAGCCATTTCAGCCGAGAGATGAATTATTACAAGGAGAGGCATTGCCCGTAGGTAGAGAAGATTCCCCTTTGTTTGATCCCTCCACCAGAGGGGTACCGGGTTCCAGTGTGATGACCGGAGAGTTTGCAAAAGGTGAAATCTTTTTCAGTATCTAGTTTCCCTAGAAAATGGAAATTTATGAGCTTTGAATTCTATGCGAGCATTAGTGTGTGTTTGCAAATGTTTATACTTTGGCAAAGTACTTTTCAATGGGGAAAATTTAAAGAAAGTGATTTGTAAAAAACGCTGTGTATTTGCAAAAACTGTAGTGCTACAGAAAAAATTCTAATAGTAGTGTTTGCAAATATTTTTAATGAAAAATAGCTTTTCTTATATTTATATAAAGAAAGTTCAATCTTACCCTTACAAAACATCTCAGAACAAATCGCTGAACAAAACAAATTGCAGAAGAAATCACATAACAAATCACAGAGGAGGAAGAAGGGTTTTTTGGCTTTGAAGATTTCCGAGTGAAGAGAAGTGGAAGAAGGGTTTTCGGAAGCGAGAAGACAAATATGACAAATAAAAGTAAGGATAATATAGCATTATAAAGATATTATTTGGACAAAAATGTCTTAGATGTGTATTTTGTTTATTTTCAAAAATGTCACCGCTTACATTTCCACTGCTAAAGCATTTCTCCCCTGCTTTTGGATTATAGGCCAAAACGGCATTTCAACCTCTAAAGTGGAAGTCGAAGTAGATCTAACAAACACTCAAAAAATAAAAAGTGTGGTGCAAACTCGAGAATCGGTTTTGAGAATCAGTTGCAAACACTGCCTTAATATCGCAATGTATTGCACAATAGAGTGGACAATGATATGAGTACTTTTGAGGTTTCTCTTGCTAGTTTAATATCCATAAATCTGTATGAGTGAAGTTGGTGTTCATTCTTAATTGTATCCAAAACTCATCTTCCATGTCTCCAACACATGATTAATTATGTGTTCATTGTTTTTATTTATAAGTAAATGATTCATTATACCTCAAAAACTGTACAGAGTAATACAAAGCAGGGAATATCTTTACCTTCCAGTATGTCCAAATCAGCTATCTACATCTTATATTCATACATAGAATAGGGGATAATAACCAATCTGATATAGTTGCAGCCGCTGGAGCACGTTTTCGAGCCGTGAGCCAGTACCAAACCGACAGTTTATTACTTTCCACTGTATTCTCACATCCTTCACCGTCAAATCTGATGCAATTTCTATCCATCCAGAGACGCCAGACAGTAGACATCCAGATAGATTTCCAAGTTTCACTGCTCTGCTTTCCTTTCACCAGTTGCATATGTTCTCGCAGATGGTCTAAAGGAGCAGTTTTTTCCACCTGCACAACATCCAACCACTCATATACTTACCCCCAGATGTCTCTAGCATGAATGCAGTCAAAAAATAAGTGTTCAACACTTTCCTCTACTTGAGCACACCAGACACGACGCTGATGAGAGGCTTGAATGCTCACTCCCCGCCTGAGCAAGTTATATGTTGTTGGGATTCTTGTTTGCAGAAGCTTCCACATGAAGAGTTGTATTTTTCTAGGAGCCAGTTTACTCCTTGAACGATGTAATTTTTGCTCAACTATTACTAGATCCTACTGCTCCTGTTCCATCGGTAGCTTATATGCCGAGGAAGTTGTAAATACCCCAGTTTTATCAGCCTTCCAACTCCAATGATCAGGGTGCTCATCCACAGGCTTGTGCTCATTCACAGAAGTTAGCATCAGCTCCAATCTTTCCTTTTCCCAGTCCCTGAGGTTTCGTCTGAAGCAAATGGCATTTGTACTTTGATTTAAAACCTCAGCAAGTCTCATGTCTTTCTGATCTGCCAATCTGTATAAATCAGCAAACAGAATAGCTATAATCCCCTCTCCTGTCCAATTTGTTCGCCAGAAGAGAGTGTCTGCCCCACTTCCTGGTTTCATTATCAAACTGTTCTGGAACCACTTTGCTAATGTTGCTTCCTGCCATATATTCGCCCAGATCTTAGATATATTATCAGGGAATGTGATTAGCTTGAAATCTGCCAAAAGGTCATTAGATTCAAAATATTTTTCATTGATTATTTCAGCCCAAAAACTGTCTTGCTAGGTTCGTAGCCTCCAAAACCATTTCACCATTAGAGAAATATTCATTTTCTGAATGTCTCTGACTTCCAGTCCACCTAGGCTCATATCTATGCATACCGTTTTCCATTTTACCCATTGAATGGGCCTGTGACTTGAGCTTGAGCTACTCCACAAGAAATGGCTCAAGATTTTCTGGATGTTCTTGGCCACTGCTTTAGGCAGCCTGTAGATTGACATATAGTATACAAGTGTTCTCAATAAGGATGATTTTATCAGTGAGAGGCGGCCTGCTAGATTTAAGAATCTTGTATCCCATTTCTCAATTTTTTCTTCATACTTTCTATCAGAGTATCCCACATTCTGATACGTCCTGGGTTATCTCCAATAGGTAAGCCCAAATAGACAAGAGGGAATGCGGCAGTTGAGCAATATAGACTGCTCGCAAATTGCTCCAATGTTGAGCTAGCAATATTCAGACCAAGTAGCTGACTCTTAGTATAGTTCACAGACAATCCAGAAATAAGCTCAAAGGATTGCATAATAGTATTGATCCAGAATACATTTGATTCCTTCCCCTCAGCTAAGATAAGTGTGTCATCAGCATACTGCAAATGAGATACAATACTGCCAACCTGTGCACCCTGAACTGTCCAAGGGCGCAGGCTATGTGTTCATTGTTTTGGTTTAAAGGAACAAAAATATTTGCATTGGTAGCGGCGGCCAACGGAGAAGTACAAGCCTTACAGCGAGCCAGAAATTGAATTGCAGCGGCCAACGACGAATTGCGGCGGCCATTCTTGGATATTACGATGATGACGAACTCCATTGGAGACAAAGAAGCAACTGGCGCATTCGGCTTAATTGTGAATTGATCTGGGCCATCGATTTAAAAATTGATGACCCAGATTAACTGTCCAACAACATAGGAAATTGTCAAGCAAAATATGGTCCAGCAATAGAAAATTATGTAATGCAATATACCGAAAGCTTTTAGGTTATATTTGCAAGTTCTTCTTAAAAGCTACTTTTGGTTTTTTAATCGTAGAAGCCCCCTTTAAAGTGTTTGCGATTTTGGCTTTTGGCGGTGGAAAAACCCCCAATAGCCCAAAAGCCCAAAAGTCAAAATCATCAATGGATTTGCTTTTGGGAGGCTTAAGACGGTGACAATTTTGTAATTATTTGAAAGTTCACTTTTAAGATAATTTTACCCATATAAACAAATCGATAATACCAAAATACTAATCAATTGTTATAACAATCGATAATTTGTCCATATAAACAAATACTATTTTTTAACTTTTGTCACAATAAATCCCTCGCTGCAAACACTTTATAACTTCTTTATAAAATCATCTTTTTTTTTAAAATTTCTCATGAGAAGCTAATTTTACAAAAACACAAAAAATTGTAAACGTAGCCTTAATCACCACTCAATGGTCGTCATAGAATCTATATATAACTTCCAAGAAATTCGTTATATCAACAACTTTCTCAACAACTAAGTTTTGTGAAATGCTACGGCTACCACAGCGAATTCGGTAGTCGTAGTGAAACAAATGAGGACGACGTCTATTCTGTAAATATAATATAATTAAACCATATAATGTTAAATTGAAATTAAAATAATGGATCAATTATAAATTTAAATATTTAATAGATATAATAAATAAAAATGGATTTGTTTCGAAATTCTCATGTCGAATATATTTAGGAATGAATTCTAAATTTTTATTTTGCTACTTGTAACACATCGTTTAAGTGCATAGTTAAGTTTGCTGCTATTAAAATGTTTATTTATTAGGATTTTAGTTTTTTTGACGGTGATGCCACCGAAACTAAAATCTGTAACCGATTCCTGAAAGATTTCGATACAAAATTCTGATTTAGAAACCAGTCCTAAAATTTCATTTTGGTACTTGTAACATATCGTTTAAAGGTAGAGTTAAATTTGTTACTTTTAAAATGCTTATTTATTGAGGCTTTTGTTTTTTGGCGGCGAAGTCGCAAAAATCCGAATTTATAATTGATTCCTAAAAGATTTCTACACGAGAATTCCGATTTACGAACCTGTTCCAAACTTTTATTTTGGCGTTCATAACATACCATTTAAGGATATGATTAAGTCTATTGTTTTTAAAATCTATATTTACTGGGGTTTTAGTTTTTTTGGCAACGAAGACGCCGAAACCAAAATCTATTAACAGGTCCTGAAAGATTTAAACACGAGAATTCTAAAAATTGTGATACATTTTATTTCGACAAATTTGGCAAAATTTTTTAATTCTTTAATTTTTTTATTCTATTAAAATAAACATTTTGTTTTCCTTTTTATTCATTAATTTTATTTATTTAGTGAAATTGGTGACTTCACTACTTTTTTTTTTGTGACTCCACTACACACATACCGAATTTATCCCGCTAAGTGTAGTGTAGTAGCTCGGTTAAGTTATTGGATTTATAATATGCACCAATTCTAATTAAAGTACTTCCTCTTAATCACCGTCCACGAACATCAGAACAATTTTGTAATATCTGTTTCATACAACACCAAACGTGATAATTTTATGGTCGGAAAAATTCTAAACCCCTAGAATACCTAATTCAATGTTAAAAAAATGAACCTTAGTCCTAATCCCATCATCCGAAGGGCGTTGGGCGAATGTGAGATTGATTCGAGAGTAATATGATCCGGCATTTGCTCGCATGTACCCATTTTTTTTTATAAGTAAGGTTTTTCTTTCATTTATGTGAAATGCCAATTTTGCCCAAATTGGACAAAATGACTGAGGCTACATTTTACATTTCATTACAATCATCTTCTCGACAGTTCTAAATCCTCATCGTCACGGTACTCCACTCCTTCAAACGTCGTTGGCAACCTCCGCTCATCGAATTGAAAACTCCGGAGCACGGCACCAGTCAGAGAAGCTGATCTCAGGGAGGAGGTGGTTGTGCACTCTCAAACACCACCAAATTTGGAGTCGGATTTCATCTCCTATCTCATCAATCAGTCTGTTCCTTTGTTCGAATAATTTGGAATTCCTCACTTTCCAAATGATCCAAGTTATTTGTTGCCAAAGACCATTCCAAATGTTCCTCTTCCATGGGGGAGCAGATAGGTTCACAAATTGCTGCAGGTGCGAAAGGGGCTCTTTTGGCCAGACCGAGCATATCCCCAGCCAGGTATGAATCTTGCACTAGATTTGATAAGTATATGAGCACGTGAAGAACAGATGGCTGACAGACTCCGGTTCTTGGTCGCATAATGGACAGATTATTGAGTTCACCTGAACCCCTCTTCTTTGCAGGTTATCCAAAGTTGGAAGACGGCATTGAATAAGCTTCCAGTTAAAGCTTGCAATCTTGAGGGGCAATAATTTGTTCCAGGCCAGTTTAGCGCCCTCATATGGTTCCTGGTGAGTCCAAGGTATCTGCATTTACTTCAAGTAGAATTCTTTACTTTGATATCTGCCTCTTGATGTGTCGCATGTACCCATTTTAACTGTATCTATTAGGGTTTAGGGCAATTTGAGAATGAAATCGCCAAACCCTATCTACTACGGCAATTTGAGAATCACTGAACTAGTCTATAATAGAGAGAGATTGAAAACAGTCATGCTAGAGTTACCGACAATAGGATTACCGAACTTCGGTAATCCCACAATTTGGACAATTTTGGGTTGTCGAAATAAAAATCCGTCAATATTTTTGAAATCCTTACGTCGAAACGATGCCGAAAACAGTCATAGATTTCAATTTCGGCGGCTTCGCCGCCAAAAAAACTAAAACCCTATTAAATAAGCATTTTAAGAGCAACAAACTTAATCTTAGCCTTAAACAGTGTGTTAGGAGTCCGAAAGTAAAATTTAAGACAAGGATTCCAAAAATGTTGACGAATTTTTATTTTGACAACTCGAAATTGTCCAAATTGTGGGATTACCGAACTTTGGTAATCCCATTTGTCGGTAACCAAAGCATTTTTATTTTTCGGTAATCCCATTTGTCTGTAACCAAAGCATTTTTGTTTTGAAAAATAAATGTCATTTTTCCTCTGACCAGTTACTTTTTTTTCGTAAGTTAAATTTACATATCCTTGCTGATCAATCCATGGTAGCCAAACTAACTCAAACAATTACTCCATGTTTTTAGCTAATTATCAACTCACAGCCCTAAAGGCAGAGCAATCATGCGAGGATTCAAATCGGCCGAATGAAAAGGTAGTGCATCTTGCAAGCATGGTCGTAGTTCATTGTTTTCTACCTTGTTTTTCCGATCAAATTCGTAGCTTCACTCTGTCAGGCAGGCTTTTTCTGGAGGAATCCAGATAATGTAGCTTGACTAAACTTCTTCCCTCTTTTCTTGCTCGTCGTTACTTGGTCTGAATCTGAATTTCTTTGCTTGAATTTCTCTATCATGTTATAAACCTGACATGGAAAGATCAACAGCGAACACATGAAATGTGTGTTGAACTGTAAACAAGGAATCAGTAACAATGAGAATCTAAACACTTACAATGCACACGAACGGTTCATCAAGAACAAGAGTAATGACACGGTTCATGCATTTGATCAAAATTTGCTCCGGCCAACGATAATAATATGCACTTATCTTAACAAAAACATAGGCTGCCGTATACGGTATATAGATAAAGATAGGGTGCATAAATTATACAGTATTTGGTGTTGAGGAGAACTGTAAAAATTCAACCCAAATTCAGCTAAGCTTACACAACAAGTCTGCAAATGAGGGAAAATAGCCACTAAAATTACCTTCCTCACACTAGATGTCAACCCTAAAGTTGAAAGAGCCTTGCCATTAACGGACTTCCATACCATGTTTCCTTGCTCTTTTCTTTTTTGGAGAAGATCCATTCCATCTAAGAAGCAAAGAATTCAGAGTCACATCAATATAGAGAGAGAAAAAAACGAGGAGCACACAAAATCAAAGTTTGACTGACAAGTATACCTGCAAGGTGCAAAACCAACAGCTCCACATACATCTTGAGGCGAATGTGAGAGAATACATGGACATATACTCCCACTTCATCCCTCGAAACTGCTCCACATGAAACTCCGATGTCTAAGCCGAAAGATTGTTCCAGAAATGTATCCATTGCCTTTCTCCGCGAGGGTAACTCAGCGTCACCGTCTAATAGAACTAGTGGGAATTCCCACAGTCCAGCCAGCAAACCCTCATCCGGTCTCTTCACAAGAAGATATCTGCTGTCAGATTGAGATACCTTCTCAACTATTTCCACAACACAAACTGCACAGAAATCATGTCGTGGTTTGGCCTTGGGGACTTTCAATGGATAGTCAGCCACATGAATTGATTCATGCTTCATGGAGAGAGATAATGCTTGGCAATGACGGGATACAGGGCACGTTGAGCAGTTGGGAGCAGCTACACTGCATAGTGTTGCACCAAGTTCCATGACGGCCTGGTTGAAATCACCTGGTCTTAATGGATCAACTAATTGTTCTGCAAGTCTCCTAAGCAAAAATAGAAAGTAAATGACAAGTATTGTTCTAAAAAAACATGTGAAACGCTTTGGACATTTTCATAAGTCATAACCTAAGTAAAAATTCATATTTTATGAATAAAGTAAATTTATGCATCAAGTACATATTCATCCAATCTTAAGAGTGTTTACATGTCGTGCTTATGAAAACGTCAGAACCAGATAAAAGGCAATATTATTCAAATATTGTTTCACCATATATTCTTGACGGTTGTAGATTTTTTTGGATTCTCTGATATAGCCTTTAACCTGGTAATCACTCGGATTACATTTCCGTCAACAACTGGGACTGCCTGAATTTCATGGCTGTGTTACTTTAAGTTCAAAACTGCAATGGAACAGGACAAAACTAGATGCAAACCACAAACCTCCCCAAAGGCAATAGATGCTATCGCTCCAGCAGTATATTTTCCTATTCCTTTGACATTGTGAAGAGAAGATGCAGTTTGGGGGAAGCCAGACCCACCTTGAACAATCATTTTAGCTCCCTGGGATACCAACAAGCAGATAGACCATAAAATACCTACAAATAAACTACTGACTAAAATGCTCATAAGCCTGTGAGTCTCATATTGCTAAAGGAAGCTAATATCTGTTTCCTTCAACCAAAGAAACGTTGGTTGCGGGAGCCAGAAGTGCAAAACTAATATGCAGTATGCTTCAGCTGCAAACCTAAAGAAGATTGCATGGATAATTAACCCATTAAAATGCCTTACCTCAAGTAAATATTTGGCTCTTCGATAGTAACCCAAGCCTGCCCACATCTCATTAACCTCCTGCTACCAAATGACAGTGTAAAGTAATCTAAATGAGACATTCAAAACGTTCAAATTTGATCTAAATGAAAATATAACACACCTCAATAGAAGCTTGAGCTAGATAATGAATAGTAGGCCATTTTTCCATCCAGCGAGTATAATAGTCAATGACAGTTAGAACCCTAGTCTGTTGAAGCATCATCTCAGACACCCATACAGCATACGCCCTCCTTCCTCTATCCTCTATTTCATTTTCCCCACCACCACTGGTCTTTCTCCAAGGTAAATCTCTCCTATTCTCATCGTACCAGTCCAGTAAAGAAGCCCGAACTTCCGAAATCTCCTTCTCGCTGAAATTCAGGTCCTCGATGTCGACAGGGTCGAGCGGCTCTCCGACGCTGCAAACTGCTCGCCTGCATCTCTTCATTCTGAGTACGGCAGCCGGCGGTAGACCGCGGCAACCAGATATTCCGCCGACGAACAGAGGGAGTGGAGGGTGTAATTTTCCCGCCAAGATTGGATTATGGCCTTGGATCATATATCAAATTTGGGCCTTAATCCAAAGTTTAGTGATTATACAATAATAAGAAAGAGGAATGTGCTATGGTGCTATAATTAAGTACACAGTACACAAAATGACATCATTTAAGAAAAAGAGTAAGCGATGTCCGAAAAGAAACCGAACGAACAGCGCACTTAGCATAGCAACACACTTAATGGTGTGTGTTCTTATGTGGGTTCACTTTCAAATTTTAAACTATTCGGTTTAAGTTTCGGTTTCAAATTCGGGCTCTTTAGCATTACTCAAAAGAGTAATGTTACATTTACACTCAATCGAGTATAAAAAATGTGAGTACATTTAGCATTTTTATAAAAAAAATATTTATGTCATAAACTGATATCTTTTTATATCATTTACTTAATTTTGTATAAATAATTAAGTACATTAGCATTTAATTGATAAGAAACCCATTTTAAAAGGGAGCTAGCCAATTATCCGTCAAAGAGAGAGGTTGACCTAGTGATCTAAGAGTGACAATTGCACTTAAAGGTCATGAGTTCAAATTCCCTCAGCGACATGAGCCTGTCACATATGCCTTGCCAAGTATGACTTACCTCCCTACCGTGGTTTGCAGGCTATTACGACAGGACGCTAGGCTTACTTACCTCAATAGGGTTCACAACATTATAAAAAAAAATTAGCCCATTATCCATTTGCCCAATTTACCTCAACACACTACCCACCAGCCACCCACCGGTGTAAAAGAAATAATAGTTTATAAAATTTATAAAAGTTTATAAGATTTTGCAAATATTAAAAACTATATTTTTTAGAAGAAGAAATTACAAATTTTGTAGAACTCAATTACATAAGCATATAGAGTGTTAAGCTCACAAATTTTCGTAAACTTTTAAAACGACGTAGTTTTTTAATATTTTATTTTGTAATCTAAGCATTTCTCACATGTGTAAACCATGATAGAAAAAAATATATAATAAGTATAACGAAAGTTTCACATATTTAAAATTTTGGAGGCCAATTTGGATCCAAAATTAAAATGTAATATCGATTTCAAAATTATCGTGACAAGTCTATTTTGAAACCAGTGACATAGTTTAGTTTTGACAATCGAAAAGTATAGTTTATATTTGGGTTACGCTTTAAAGCCATATTTTATGGCTTTAGATTTTTTTCGTAAACAAAATATATGACTTATTCAGAAATCAGCTCGATAAGTGAATTTCAAAATTGACACAAATTTTGATTTGATAACTAAAATACAATTTAAGTATGTGTACCTTCAATGGTAGCATCATTGTCTTAGGAATAATGCTATTTATATAGGGGTGAACATTTGGATTTCGAATTTCGAAATACTGGCATTCTGAATTCCGAAATTTCGAATTGTAATACGGAATGGATCGGGATTGCGGTTCGGCTTCCAAAATAATTTCGGAACGCATTCCGAATTCTGACCGAATTCCAAATTTTGAATTCCGAATGCCCACCCCTAATTTATATCATATTTTGACAAACAAATTAACACAAAAAATTTGATCACATTCTTGGTATCTCCACTTGAATTGACATCATCTATGGAAAATTAAAGTCTCACTTAAGTTAAAGGAAAATTTTATAGAATGGTTATATGACAAGCGATACTGTACGGGTCAGAGTTTTGGGCTATGAGTCTTTTACATTTGCGGAAATTTAAAGTGACAGAGATGCGGATGCTAAGGTGGATGTGTGGTCGCACGAGATTAGACAAGATTCCTAATGAGGTATTTAGAGATATACTAGGTGTTGTATATATAAGTGCCAAACTGAGGGAATGAAGGTTGCGATAGTTTGGACATGTACGCAGAATGAGTTTGGACGATCCAGTCGGGAAAGTCGAAGGATTACAGGTCGAAGGGCGACGAGGGCGAGGGAGACCTAAGAGGACATGAGATGAGCAGATTTGATTAGATTTAGTAGGATTAAATCTCTCCGAGGACATGACCTCTGATAGGACGAGTTGGAGACGTCATATTATGGTTAAAGATACATAAGACTATATAGAATAGTTATTTGCTTATTGATCTAGACTGATAGATATTTAGTTATTTAAGTTGATCGTTATTTGCGTAGGAATGCATTTATTCCGGTATGTACGTAGTGCATGGTTGGGATAAGTAGGCATTTTCAGTTTTACTTGTTTTTCCTTATTATTATTATTATTTATTTTTTATTTGTTTATTTTAATTTTTACTTTTTTTACGTTTTTTATTTTTATTTTTTCCGAACTGAGGTCTGTACGAAAACAATCTCCCAATTCTGTTGTGAGATGGTGGTATGATTGCGTACATCCTACCCTTCCCAGACCCTGTCTAAGGGCGAGATTTATTGAGTATGTGTGGTTTGATTTGATTTATGGAAAATTAATAAATTTGAAGCCGCATGTATTTCGTTATATTTTTTCTCCTTAATATTGAGCAGTACTAATTATAATTTAAAAATTAATAATAATGTATTCGTCAAAATCTCAATGAAATATAGAACTTTTGATCATTATTTATCAATTTGTAAGTGATGGATCAATGAAGAATTGACTTAGTAATTATAAGAATGACAATTGTACTCAAATATTACAAGTTTAAATTACCTCAAATATCACAAAGCCATAGTATTAATTTTGATTGTAATGATTAGAGGTGATAAAAATATATTTTATATCAAGATTTTTTCGCATGAATAAATATTATGCAATTAATCTCATCCACCCGCACACACCTTATAAATTCTAATAAAAAAATATTATATTTGAGGGAAGTGGCACACGCGCCCCCAATAGAGGAGTTGGATAGATTGTGGGTCCTACTGAAATGGTTCCTTTACCAATCAACAGTGGAGGACAAAAGCTATTCTATACTAGAGGTGTGCTTCAGATGGTCGTTTTTCTCAGTGGTGAACTAATTGATGCAGTAGATTGTGTTGTAGCCTGTAGGGGTTGAATTGGTTTAGTATCGTGATAGTGCTGCCGGTGGAACGAGCATTTTTTTCATTTTCTTTTCCAGACCACAATTTGATCTAATATTTTAGGAGTTAGGAATCGCAACAAGTACGTAGCGAGAGATGCAAGAAATTGGGTTCTTGG
>JAOYMZ010000003.1:331419-341894 GCA_025802335.1 Pinguicula primuliflora
GGTGGGGGTGGGGGGAATAAGCTAGAGGCTTTCATTCGGAGTTCCTAAGTAGGTCATGGGAAGTTAGAGTGCCTAAGACCAGCCCAATTAGCGATAGAGTGTCTTCTTGTACTTGGAGCTTTATTTGATATTATGAATGTGCTCTTGCTAAGGTTAATTTTTTGGCCTTAGCATTCTTCATATCTATGTAAGACCCTTTCGGTTGGTGGTAGGGTCATTCTTATTAACTATGTTCTATCTAGTCTGTCATGTTACTATTTCACATTATACTGGGCCTCTAGGACTATTATCTTAAACCTAGAGAGAATACAGAAAAAAATTTATGGGGTGAGAGTAAAACCAGGAAAAAGATTCATTGGATATCATGGGACAAGATCGCTAAACCTAAATAAGAAAGAGGCCTTGGCATCCAGAATCTGGAGGCTTTTAACGAGGTAATGATAGGGAAATGGGGAAGCAGGATCATAGATGGCAACAATCCTCTATGAAAACAAGTTATTTGGTCACAGTATGGAGAACAAATCATCATACAAATTGGCAAAATCATAGAACTCAACCAGGAGACAAATCAAGAACAGGGAGGAAGACAAAGAAAAGGCTCCTACCAGTGGCAAGATTTAAACAAACTACTGACTCAGGTTTGGTACCAAGATTTATGGAAACTAAATGCAGGACGAGGTAATAGCATTTTGTTCTGAGAAAAACATTGGATAGGATAGGAGATAAGGAACTTTCAGCCTTATTTCCTAGATTGTACATGAAATCAAAGCAAAGGAAAAACACAATTAAGGTCATGGGAATGTGGGACAACGAGGAAATGGGGGTGGGAATAGAAACGAGATTTGGATGAGTTAGAAGATGCAAATCTTCAGGAATTGTTATCCCTATTATGTAACTCTAAACTGCAGGAAAATAAAGATGATACTTAGTCTATGGATGAAAGTGTGCAAACTAATTTCAAAGTTAAATTATGTTATCAGAAGATCATGCAGCAGAAACAGGCAACATGGACAAACATAGAGGAAGAAGCACTAAGACTAGCCAAATGTAAAGCAGTTCCAGCAAAAATCCAGATCTTTATATGGAGATTGAGGCAAAACTGCTTACCAACTCAAGCAAATTTACAAAGGCGGCAGCTCATACATGCGGATCAGAACCTCAATTGCAATCTATGCAAAAAGGAGAACACTCAAGAAAATGAGGAGCATCTATTCATGTTGTGCTCAATTACAATGCAAGTGTGGAAAGAAATAAAAGACTGACTGCAAACTACCTCAATTGTAGCAGTGCCCACCCTCGAAGAGTTCACAATGCTGACACCCCCAACCCACCCCCCAACCCCAAGTTTCAGAAACGAATCATGGAAAAATTTTGGATTGCGATTGCTGGAATATATGGAGTGCAAGAAACTTAAAACCATTTTGAAGGAGTGCAATCAGATCCAGCGAATATAATCACGAAGATCAAGGAGTTAACCTGGCTCTGGTGGAAATCCTGGTGCTGCCGGAGTTCCAAATGTCGGCAATGACAATTCGGACTAGAAGATCGAACCTGATGGTTCAATTGGAGTTTGGGGGGACACCGGATAATAATAAATTCACCCCCAACTCAATTGATAAAGGACCGTATTCTTTATTAATAAATTCTATTTTTAATTAGTAGAAATTGATTAGAATATATTAAATTATAAGTTAATAAGTCCCCGCAGGTCTCTAAAAATCATAATTAGATTATAAGAATCTTTTTTTAAAAATGAGTGTTTTGTGCAGTAAAAGTGCTAATACTTGTTCTAATTTTTAGAACATCTCTCTTCTAAAAAATAAGTATGTCATGACATGCTTTTTTTCCTTTTAAAAATTAGAATGACAATTTTGAAATTATAATAAACACGTAAACTATATAAAAGACAAAATTACCCTTATTATCATCTTTAATTAGTTAA
The DNA here is from genome assembly GCA_025802335.1 of Pinguicula primuliflora. Taxonomy (NCBI): domain Eukaryota; kingdom Viridiplantae; phylum Streptophyta; class Magnoliopsida; order Lamiales; family Lentibulariaceae; genus Pinguicula; species Pinguicula primuliflora. Next base: position 333,362 of record JAOYMZ010000003.1, read on the forward strand.
ATGAAAGTTATTTTGGTAATCTATTATTAGTTTTATAATATATAATTAAAATTGAACATTAAATAAATATTTTTTAAGAACTTACACAAAACACTACACATTCTAAAAATAAGAACAAGTAGAAAAAGTAGTATAAGAACCATTGCGCAAAACAGGACTTAATACGAAATCACAAGGTAATTTGTTGCTGTTTGAAGGATAATTTGGGCAGAAATGTATGTGACAACTCTTGGAGAATTCATCTACAGTGCCAAAAAAGCGTTAGGCCGAAGGATAACTCACGGGATGAACCATCTTTCTTTTGGTCATCAACCTTCCGGAGGTGGTAGCTAGAGATTGCTGGATATATATTTTTAGTTTTTTCTTTCTTGTGGCTTTATCATGCAAGTACAAGATAATGCATTTTGCATATTCTATTCTACATATATCGACCGCAACAGAACACTGACTTTAGATTAAGAGTGATCAAACATGAACCAGCATATGATGGATGGTGCAGTTACTTGTTGCTAAAAGTCCAGAAGCAAAAATAAGAATCTACTGTCTGGTTGCTCCGATGGCGTCAAGAGTTGCCTTGCTTTCTTACAAAGAGTCTGCTTAAATCCTCGGTGACAACATTACTCCTGCAAGAATCCGGGGAACAGATTAGGTAAGTTTAGACTAATAATGCTCGGTGCACATTTGCGCAGACAGGAAGATATGGTTTGGATGTGCTACATGTCGCAGTACTAGAATCCTAATAAGCAGGTCTTTTACTGATTGAGTTTAGCTTATTCGGTATGAATATCCGCAATAAGAGCATCATTTATGCAATGCGAAAAACAGTAAAGATGAAAGAACTTTGATTTAATAAAGATCAGTGTGAGTGTACCTTCCAGCAAGCTGAGGAGGAAGCAACCGACCGCCTACAGTATCAGGAACACTCTTTGAGTGAGGAAGCACACCTTTTGCAACTTTTCTACGAGGGTAGCTAGCAGGTGATTCGCTAAGGTTTCGTTTACGGGCTGCACTTTCTGCCATAGCAACTGCAACTAGGGATGAGTGGTCCGTAGCATTCAGTGGATTAGATGGCACAATGGGTGAATTCAAGAGAAATGACGCATCCGGAAGTTTCATATCAGAAGACTGATCAGGAGCTATTGCAGCTTGTTTCCTTGAAGGTGTATCCGAATTCATGGACATCCGAAACAAAGATGTCATAAGTAAAAAAACATAGGAAATTGCGTTCATTTACAAAGAAAAAAAAAATCTTGGGACATAATCACAGAGTCAGAAAGAACAAGAGGAAAGAAGCACCAGCAAAATCCCATCAAGCAACGATATCCAAAAAGATGGCTGATAAACATAATATATGTCGTTAGCGCCCTGCTGTCTGTTAACAAGATTTTTACTGATGACAAATGAACTGATAAGAAATCACACTGAAGACCAGAAAAAACAGACCCGGTCATAAAAATTTTATCGACCAAGAAAAATTGAGAAAGAGAACTCAAGTTGTATAAATCTTTAGCAACACAGTTATCTAAATACAAAAGAGATTTCGAAAAGCCCAATTTATTTCTCAGTTATTTCATTTCCTGCAGCAATCTGTCGAGATTGAATGAGATTTTCTTGTCAAGAATTCTCATTATTTCCTTTTTTTTCTTTACTCGTTACACAATACACATATAACAAGTGAATTTTTCTCCTACGATGGGAGCGCAATGACTGAAAATTCAGGTGATGAAACCAGAAATTGATGCACATCAGTAGGATTTAATAAGATGGAAGCGCAATGACCGACAATTCCGGAGATGAAACCAGAAATTTATGCAAATCAGTAGTATTCAATAAGAAAAGCATATCACCTCAAGGATCCACAATCAAAATCAGCAACTTCCTTTAGAGAAATTACAAGCCATAAGTAGAAATGCTACTAAGGACCACCAAAAACTATCGAATTCATGAAACAAATGAAAAAGAAAAGCAGTCTTTGGGGTTACCTTTGGCGGAAATATTCTTGGTCATCCTTCGAAGGCGCTACCGATGACTGGCCTTGTTCGGTACCCACAAAACGCACTGTTTTTTCCGTTTCTTCATTATTCTTGTCTTCGCTTTCAAGGGTTCGTGGCTCATCTTCGTCCGAAGAAGCTGCGTAATCGACCAACGACATAGCCAAACTATTCTCAATTTCTCTCCTCTGGGTATGTAAAGAAACAGTTCTTCGTTTACACATGAAATGTAGCGTCCACTGCTGAAAGCTCGTTTCAACTCGAGAACTTCATTTTTCGATAATTGGTTCAAGATTATTCCTTTCGAGTTCGGCAAAATTGGAATATTTGTACAAATAAAAATTATAGATATACAAATATTTTATTTTGAATAAAATTTGTAAAAATTCATAAATAGATTAGTTTAATCTAATCGTTGCGTTTAGTTTGTATAAAAAAAAATTGTACACCTAATGTTTTTCTTATACAAATTAAGTACACGAACATTTCTATTCAAAGGAGTAGTTCGTGAGGATGATGTAGGGTTGGGTTCGCGAACAATCTCGAAATCGGCTGCTTCAAAGTTCGTTTGTTCGGTTCAACCTTAGCGAGCAGATAACACGAAATTCTGTTCGTTAAGCTTAACAAACAAGCTCGGCTCGTTTTGTCAAACATGACTTGTTCGTTCGAGCTTGGTTCGTTAAACAGCCTTAATCACAACGTTTGGGTATCACGACAAAGTTGGTCGTGTAAGACCAAATTAATGAAGAACGAGTTGTCGTGCGGGCCGCGAATCTTCTGTTTGCTAAATTCTGAGCAGTTCCACGTTCTCATTCTTATAGTGTAATGAATTAAACTATTGTAAATATCACTAGTAACAATACGGAAGTGTAAACCTCACACGAAAATGCATGACTCATCTCTCGAGTGAACGATATTGCCATAAATCAGCTAAAATTCGGAGTTAAACGTGCTATCAACAAAGAAACCAGCTTAAAATGCATTACTTTCACGCTAGGCACGTCGATGATCTCTCTCTGAATATATTTTTGTATCAATCATTAAGATGAGAATTGTGAAGATATGGAAAAAAAGAAACAAAATGCAGATTTTTGTTTTTCCGGAGCCCACATTTTCGCTGGTAGATGGGTTTGGCAAGAATGAGTGTAGTTAAGTTAGCTGAGATCTAGTAGTAACCGTTTAGTGCGTAAACTAAAATATATTCGAATTTTGATTTATTTCTAAAAGAAGAATGTTACATGTACAAAGTCATATTATACAAAATTTTGTACGATCACTAAAACGGAATTTTATTTTTTTGATAATTAATTTTTTTGTATTTTGATTAAAGGTTGTAAAAATAGTACAAAACTATACTACTTGCTTATTTACATATTGGTTTTTTTTGGTACCTATGGTATCCTTGTACATTCCTGTCCTCGACTAATCCACAGGGGTTCTCACGCAGTGACCTCCACCAGTGAACCGAGCGATTTGCGGGCCGAAACCCAAGGTCGTGGCCCAAGCAAGTTCTTTGTTGCCAATGGGATTCGACCCCCAACCTCTAGTGGAAAGTTGAGGTTCTCCGCCACTAGACTAATCCGCTTGGGTTACATATTGGTTCTTGTCGAACCTGGGCTTGAGTGAAGCCCATTTCTAGTCTTCGTCCTCTGCTCATTTTTCAATTCATCGCCATTGTTGTAGATTTTTGAGCTCACACGCTTTATGCCAGCTCCATACATTGGCTTTGATTCTTCTCATAATTTCTTCACTTTCTGGTTTCATACCTTCAAAATGATGTTTGTTTCTTGCGAAAAAAACGAAGTTGTTTCATTCATATTTTGACAATCTGAACAAAATGTGTTTTTGAATTTATAATAGATAAATGTGATTTTTATTTTTTTAAAATTAATATTACGATGACTTCGCTGCATCTAAAATCGTATTCTATAATTTCTAAGGGTTAAATGTTATATACCTTAAACTATATAATTATAAATTTTATAAATCATAAATTCTAAATAAATTGTAATTTATTTATTTTTACTATTTTATTTTAAATTATTAAAATTATAAAATTGTTAGTTTTTAAAAAATTTATAATTTAATATGAATGAAACGACGTCGTTTTAATGAATGCACAAAATTTTGTATAAAAATACTTTATACATTTAGCATTTCTATTTTAAAAATAAAGGTTACTTTTATAAATTTTTTTGTTAATGTATGTTAATAGTTCTTCAATATTGTTTTTGTTTATTTAAATGGTATATAATCTGTTATATCTCAATGACATCACTTATCGAAAAATGATAGGGACATTGATGCAAATTCGAGGAGAAGGATGAAGTGTGATAGGAAGTGTGACGAATGGAATGGATATCATACTTGAACTTGAGATTTGTATTTTGCTACTATGGTTTTGGATGTTGATATCGTAATCAAACATAATTAAAATCACCATAAAAAAAATAAGTCTGCAATAAACGAGACCTAACGGAACATCATAGTTGATGAGTTGATTCAAATAATTCAAATTAAAGGGCAGATTCAAAGTGGTGGAGCAATCTCAACACAGACAACTATCTCTTGTTCTTCCAGTCAAGCAATATGTATTATACATGGGTGCTAGAGAGTTTACCAGGGGAGGGACTCAAGAACATAAACCTGATCGAAACCCCTGCAATTGCTTTGTGTATGCTGAAACAGACAACTCGCCGGACCAGCTCCCCTCTGCTTCTTGACAAACTTACTTTATAAGTAGGGAAGGCCTGTACATAGGGTGGCTCTGAGCAATCTCAATGCGCTCCCGAGGATCATTCATCGTCTCGTCTCTCAATGCTTGCAGAATCCCTTCGCAGGACAACTCCCTAACACAACGATAAAGGCAAGATTATATGTAATGCTGGTGATTTTCCATTCTTGATTCACAGTATTTGGACTTACCTCAGGATTAGAATCTTGTACAGTGTCTGCAGGAGGGGGCACAGCTCGACTGCTGCGATGTGCTGATCCTCATTCGCTCGCTGAATGCTTAAATGGGACTGACTAAGCAGTTCGTAGAAAGCTTTTACTGCAGAAACGCCCTGTGGCCACATCAATTATGAAGCTCAACTCTCAATCTATTTACTGCATATTATTTTTCAACCACTTTTTCGGATGCATGTTATACACACAAGTTATAACTGGCCTTGTTGATCTTTTCGTGCTGTCGATGTATTTTAACCTTTGTTATCAAAATCCTACGATCACAATTCAAATCTTATGATTCAATTCGATTTTAAAGCTCAACGATTCATATCTTGCATATGAATCATATATGCTCCTCAGTTGAGTTGTTGGTACAATTTGGTATTCAAATCTTACGATTGGTGATTCAAATGTAAATGCTAAACATTAATAATTATTTATTTATAATATTTTTATTATAAAATATTTATTTTAATATATTTAAAATTAAGAACGAATCTTTACCTAAATCAGCTATGGGTACAACTATGCAGTTTTAACAAATAAAAGCAGCTATTTCTAGACTTGTACCTGAATCATTCCCTTGCCTTTGATACTGTCACCCATGGCGAGGTTGATTTCGCCTTTAGCCAACTTTTGACCGTACCATGCATTACGCCCTTTCAATAAGGTTACATAAGTGTCAGCCAAAAGAGGGCCAGCAAGCTTCTCGGGCTCTTCAGTTAAAAGATGGGTAATGAAGATCATCTCAGATGTACAGTGAGCAAAGTACACAGACTTGCTTGTTGCACTCTCATTAGTTAGCGCAGCTACCATGCCTGCTCGTTCCAAATACGAAATTTCGATATTAGGTTCATGAAAATATTCAGAGATAACTCAATGACAAACTAGTCATTCAGAATGTTAGAAGTTAGAACATAAAAGTCCAGGGGTTTTATGTGTACTAGCTTGCCTGCTTAGGATATTATGTAGCATGACGAGATAAAGAGTCCATGTAAGACCTTCAGATAATCAATAATAATCATTTCGTTGTGTGCGATCCTAGAATCTGCTCACCAATCATTTACACACTTTTTCACATAGGATAAGAATGAGTGCAAGAACCATACCAGCCCCTATTGCATACACATTTTTCAGACCTCCCATAACTTCATGAGTTACAAGGTCTCCATTGTCCCAAACAATAAAATGTGGCTGCCTCAGAAACCTCGCTAGTGGTTTCCTCCATTTTTCAGCACCACAAATCCGAGCATTAGCATATTCTTTGTTGTAAATCTCCGATGCAATGTTGGGTCCTCCAAGGTAGAGAATGTTTTCCATTGGAATCCCCGCTGGTACATGGTAGACCACATAAGAATGAGTAAGAATAAGATATACCCTTATACAATGTTCGAGAAAGCGTTGGGCACCCCCTGTACGCTGGACAGTCAAAGCGGCCGCCTGGGCAGTGCAGAGCCGCCAACAAATTCATTTTATTTTATTTACACAGATGCATCAACATCTTCTTGCTGACATGAGGAAGGGGTAATATCTTCCAAGATCAACCACAATAAAAGGAGTAAAGGAAAATACATAAACACAGAAAATCATTATTTGATCAAGTTAGTTATAAATAGATATCAGTAATCAGTTTCCCGTCATAGTTTGATTGGATATTCGAATATAAGTTAATCCTAGTTACACCAGCAAGAAAGTAATTCCTAAGGCTGGTTGACTCTGAGTCTGAGTAAGATCAAGTTCTACTAACCACGGATAGCATCAAATAAACAAGAGTCTTACTTGTTCGGTTGATCATCTCTGTCGGAGTAACTATATGTGGTTCAGGTTCTAGCTCTGCCTCAATTCCTTTCGCCAAAGAAATTATAACAGGCACCACAATCCTTTCCTCCCAATAACGACTGATTTCGCGGAAGACTTCCCGAGTTTCTGTTGACGGTAGACCATTGATGACAATATCAGCATCCCATACAGCCTCTTGCAGGTTAGTCACAACCTTTAAAGGGCAGAGTGGGGTGTCTATCATATTCAAGCAAAACCCATCCTTCAAAATCTCATCAGCATGTAGAATCCGGTCCCCTAATCTGGCTTCCACATACTTCAGATATGCACAGCGCCTTATCAACCTCCTCAGCACATCCTCCCTCGAATTGATGATCTCAAATAAATGCTCGGCTGTGGCCCTATCAACAGATCTCCCAGCTCTCCTCCATATCCTAACCTGTACCTTGTCGTGTAGAGCCCCGTATGCATCTTGCAGCATTGCAGCAAACACACTGCCCCATGCCCCTGCACCTACACATACAATCCTCAATGGATCTCTATCAGCTTTTTGGAATAAGTGACGGAGTTCATCAGCTTTTTGTTCTAATAAAGCATTTGCGCTTTGAACCAATCCATTCATATGCACATCCCCGTTAACAATTACATCATCAGCTCCACCCATTTCCAAAAAAAAAAAATCAACCTTCAATTACCACTAAAAAAATTTCAAACGGTTGACCTCAATTTATCAAACACCACCAACAATCGGATACTTCAATTATCAAATACGCAAACCAAAATTAAGTAAGCAAAAGCCTAGGGAGTCAACTTAGACCGATAACAAGTCAGAAATCAACAAATATGGAGTACAGTACACGCAAGAATTTTTTAGCGGCGCACTGCAATCAGATAACCCGTCTCCGATAGCTACTTCGATAATATCGAAACCCCACAAAAGCACGCTTCAAGAAATGTATTTCCCGTGTGAGTTTTCTCTCCAATTAACCATGTCAATGAAGCAGCATTGAAACTACATACTATACGATGTGCTTAGAAAAATCCGCCGCTTTGGCGAGCTAAGCCCACCTATGGAAAGGTTAACTTAAATCAATAGCTGTTGAAGAAAAACAACAAAATAATCGCGCTAGTTAAGTTCGAGCGGGCGGATCCTGTTAGTTGACATGTTTCTGCGGGTAAATTGCTGGACGCGCATATATGGTTAGTAACATCACAAGATCAGGAAAGATAAAACTAGTAGAAGAACATTTCTTGAAACTGATGAACAGATAATGGGAACGTGAGTTGACCGAGAAAGAAATTAAAAACAAAACAATACCAAATTAAATAAATAAGTGTTGCATTCTTCATATATATATATATATATAAGAAGATCCCCTCACATACTATTATACATATTAATATACATTGAATATGAACCACTCATCTAATCACATCTAGTGGTTGAGTTCAATTCATAAAAACATATAAAAAAAGTCACGTGAGTGAGTCTTCTTAAATTCCGTAAAAATGGGCCCAGCCCAATAATCGGTGTCATGGGCTCGTGTAGAAATATCGAGCCCGACTGTAAATAGTATAGGTTTGGGTCTCGTATATGCGAGTGCGTGTGGGGTGAATTTAATAGAAATATGGGTATCCTATTTAAACTACTCTTTCTAACTGCATTTGTTCGGTGTGGGTCCGGTGTGGGACAAATTGTATTTCAACACTCCCCTCAAGTCCGACTAGACAAGCCCCGTCGGACTTGAACACAACCCGCACCGTAAGCCGTCATCGTAGGCGGCGAAGCAGCGGAATTAAACGGGCCTCAAACC
>JAOYMZ010000003.1:341994-360871 GCA_025802335.1 Pinguicula primuliflora
CTAGTAACACAATACTGACAAAAGGGTAAGGTCACCTTATTGAGGCCTGGTAGTCGCTTTTGTTCGACAAGAACCTTTAGCCCTTGTTCTGACATATGTCCAAGCTTCTGGTGCCATTGCATTGTAGTTGATTCTCCAGATGCAACGATGCTTCTGCTTTATGTAACGTCTCTCCCTTTAGCACGTATAGCTTTGCAGCTTTACTTTCTCCCTTCATAAGCACAAGCGCGTCACAAATTAATTTCATAATTCTCATCTCAACTTCAATCTTGCACCGAGGTCATCTAATTGTCCCTAAAACAATAAATTCTTCTTTAAACCAGCTACGAGCCGCACTTGTTGAATAGTGCGTACCGAGCCATAATGCAACTTCAGGTTGATGGTTCCGATACTAACGATCTGCAAAGTATGATTGGTACAGCTAAACACAAATCCTCATGAGGCTGGTTTATAATGGTGAAACCATTCTCTTCTAGAGATCATATGGAAAGTATCTCCCGAATTGAAGAGCTCACACATCAGCAAATCTATGTCTGCCTTCATTTGTCATCGGCGCCTCACAACATAGGGTCACTCCTTTACCCGAACTATTTGCAACATTTCTTTGAGAAGTGGAATTCTTTGAGAAGTGAAATTCTTTGAATTCCAACAATCTTTCTTGAAGTGCCCAGTTTTGCCACAACCGTAGCACTTGAAACCCTTTTTACTTTTAGATTTGCCTCTACCCTAGTTCTGGCTCCTACTTGAGCCACACTCCGTTGATCTGCCTCTTATCACCGCAAAGGCTTCCACTTGCTACGAAGTTGCTTGTCTTTCTTCCCTATTATTTTGTCGATTTTTTTCTTCAAGAATAATGGCAACAATATCGTCGAAGACTAGATGATCCGTGAGGATGTTGTTGGTCAGGTTGATGATAAGTTGATCATAGGAGTGGGGTAGACTCTGTAGTTAGATTTCAGCACATTCCTGCAACTGAATCTTGTAACTCAATGATGTGAGTTGCGAAAATAGAGTATTTAGAATATTTACGTGCTCCGTCATAAAAGAAAATTCAGCCATACGAAGAGTGTATAACTTCCTCTTTAGGAAAATTCTGTTATTAAGAGATTTTGCCTCGTACAATTTGTTGACATAATCCCAAATTTCCTTCGTCGTCTTCTTTTCCTCGATGCCAGATAATACACCATCTGCTAAAGCTAGATATATATTAGCAAAAGCATTTCCATCCATCTCGGTCTATTTGTCATCTTTAACATCCGCCGGTCGATCACCAATAGCTACCAGATAATTATCCTTTTGCAGGATAGCCTTTATCTTCAATTTTCACAACGAGAAATTACTCCCGTTGAATTTTTCCAACTCAAACTTTGCTGGCATAGCTTCTATCACGTACTTGGAAGTTCCGATACCAATTGTTGTAAAAATAGGACGGATAGAGTCGGACTGCAACAAATAATTTACAAGAAATAATACAAAAGATAAACAGAACACACAGATTTACGTGGAAACCCCTAAAAAAATCAGGAAAAAAACCATGGATAGGGATAGAAGAATTCCACTATGAAAGAATATAGGAGTTACAATCTTTTTAAACCACTAGGAGATGCCACTTGTAATCTCTCTAGAAAATAAAGGATAACCCGTCAAATTCTCTATTTTTTTCTCTATTATTTCTCACACTGTAATGAAACTCAAAGACTCTGCGATAAAGAGAATGAACAAAGATGCCATCTATTTATAGATGAGAGTTGCATGTTCAAATTTTGGCCATTGATCCACTGCCGAGTCTGAATAAAATTTATTCTATCATTTTAACTCGTGAAAAGCAGCGAGAGGAAAACTTGAGCACGAATATTTTGCGCTTCAGTGAACATGGTATGATGGCACGAACTGGTTCTTTCAGGGGTACTTCAAACAAATGACAATCTTCTGTGAAATAGAATTCCCCTGCTGGAGCTTATGAAAAAGGAAGGGTGGAAGAAATCTGAGATGTGAGCATTGTGGGACTCTAGGATATGTTGTGGTCGATTGTTATAGACTTAAGAGCTGTGATCAATGTAAGATTCCTGACCATTCTGTGGCGAACTATTTCCATTTGAGGGAGGCTCAAAAGAGAGTCAAGTATGTGGAGGATCAAGCCGCCATGCAAATATGGTGATGCAATCACCTCTTGATTACTCCCTTCCTGAATCTGCGCAAATGACCATGACGGAAATGATGAGGACATAAAACTCTCAAGGGCTCTCATAGACGTTCTGCAACTGTCTCCAGGGCACTCACCATCAAACACTTTTGAATTCACAGGTATGTTTTCCTTAAAAGCATTGGCAGTTGCTACTCATTTACCTCTAAACCCCTGGATAGCGGATACAGAAGCCTCCGGTCAGATGGGCAAGGACTTGGGATTGGTGAAAATGTGCAAGAAAATAGGTGAAAAACTGGTGGCACATAAGGCAGATGGTACAAGATCTGAAGCACAATATGTGGGAAATTTCCCTTTGAACTCAGTGTGACCCTAGAAAATGCTCTATTCTTGCCACATTTCCAACTTAATTTGCTTCCAGTCTCTATACTAAGTCAATCTACTCATGTTTTCTTCTCCTTTTATCCATCCTTTTGTGTCATATAGGATCTGGTCTCTAAGTAGATCGTCGCTGTGGGAAGAGAACATTTTGGGCTCTATCTCTTCCATCCTTCATGCTTGAGCCATATAGTTGTTTCGAACATTGTTTTGTCTCACTTATCGCTTAATGAAGTTGTTTTATCTCTTCTAAATATGTTTGAATCTTTATGTCCTTGTGACGCATGCCACAAAGCGAAACAAATGTGGCTGTCATTCCCACCTCATGTATCAAATACAACTCACAGCTATAGAATCAGAGCACCTCACTGTACCCTGACTAACCACAGGTTGAGCAGTTCCACCAGTAGTATGAATACTCTCTGATACTGGTAGATGAGTATAAGATGATAAATCCCCAATAGAGCCAGTAACATGGCAAGAAGCACCTGAATCAACTATCCAATCTGTGCAGCATGAAACCAAAGTCAAAGCCTGTGTCTGGGCAGAAGATGCAGAAGCAATCTCACCAAATACCCCAATTTCTTGTCCACATGTAACTAGAGCTTTTAAAACATTAGAATTCAATTTTCTCAAGAATTCAAGTTCTTCTCCCATCATTACGAAGTCAACAATTAGAAACCCAAACACTCAATCTCCACACATAATAATCCAACCTCCACAATCAAATTCCTCAACAATATGCAAACTTCACAATCAATAAATCAACATCCACAATTCACCATAAATCCACAACTTCACAATTCAAACTCCAAAATCAACAACACACCATCAACAATCACTCCAATCCACAACTTAAATCAATCAACAATCCACAAGAAACCAAAAACACGCTCCAATCAACAATCCAGTAAAATAATCCAATCCACAACTCAAACCACCTCAACAATTCATCAGATTCAACAATAATTCCAAATATATACCTCAAATCACAATAATCCATAATCCATTCATAACTCCACAATTTTATCGACAACCCATCAAATAAAAATCACAATTACCCAATCCACTTGAAACACTAATCAACTCTAAGCATGTGAAGTAAAATAAGTCAAAGAGCCAACAATTGTTGCTATCACAAGGTTCCACATTATCAACTCTAAACGGCCGCCCCAATTTTTTTTTTAATTTATCAGTTGCAAAAGCGGGCAAACCACTAGAAATCCCGCTGAAACAAAAACCAGCCGCAGTCAAAGAGACAAAAGTGGGAGGCAACGCCATACAGGCGGGTGTCGCGCGATCGTGAGGGCACGTGCCGTAGGAGGGCACTCGTAAAGGATGAACAAATGTGGAGGCAGCGGCAGGCGGATGGCAGTGGGCGGCATCGAAGATGGGCGACGACAGCAAGGTGGGTAGAATTTCTAGGGTTTTGGCTCCGATACCAAGAAGATTTTTGGGACAATAGTGTTCTTAGTCCTTCATTCTACAACGGCAGAGTACATATGTAAAAGAGGTAAAAAAAACTAATCTACCCTTCAATAACGACATGAAGAAATTTTTTGTGCAAATTGGGATTTCCTGCAATTTGTTGCAGATCATACAAAACACTTGCTGCATATGCTGAGTGATGGAATTGGAGATGCCACATTGAAGAAAAGAAGACTGATGTTGAATGTTTTGATGAAATGAAATTGATGTTTCATTTGTATTTAAACTCTGTTTTTTTGAAGTTGTAAAACACGTATAGAAACATGTTGTAGAAAAGAAGGTGCATTTTTGTTTTGACTTAACCGCCTTATGTATAAGACTTCAAAAATAAGAATGAAAGAATAATTTCTCTCCTCAATCATACTTTTCCTTCATACAGATGAAACCATACAAAAACCAGTAGCAGAGTTTCTCTGTTCACGATCCTAAAACCACATCCTTCATACAAATCCCGTTCGTTCCTCTCTAAATTAAGTCCTAAAAAACATCAGTGGTATCAGAGCAAGGTATGGCTTCTCCAAATCTGGGAGTTCAAGCATCGTATGGAACGGCTGCTCCTTTTTTCACCAGAGAAAGCTATCAGATCTGGGCTGTCAAAATGAAAGCTTATCTCAAGGTTCAACTGCTATGGAAAGCTATTGAAACAGATGTGGAACCTGTACAACCTCCTGCCAATAATGTCAATCAAATGAAGGTATATGAAGAGAAAATATCAAGAAGATTTAGAGCTATGAGTGTGCTTCAATAATCGATTTCAGATTTAGTTTTTGGCAGAATTATGGACTGTCGTACTGCAAAAGAAATTTGGGAAGAATTGGAAAGAATTTTTCAAGATAATATACGTACTAAGCAGCTCAAGTTGGTTAATATTCGTAAAGAATTTGAGATGACTTATATGCTTGAAAATGAGAAACTGAAGGAATATATAGACCGTGTGATGAAAATAGTTAACCAGATCAGATTGTTGGGAGAAAAGATGGATGAAAGGAGAATTGTGGAAAAGATTATGGTGACATTACCTGACGGTTTGAAGCAAAAATTTCTTCATTGGAAGATGTATATGATGTGTCAGAAATGTCTGTTCTGATCTTGTAAGTGCATTATCAGCAGCAGAACAGTGTATGGCTTTTAGAGAGCATAACAAAATGGGAGCTAAAGCATGTTAGCTCAGAAATTTTCTGAGAAGTTTGAAGGGAAGATAGATAAATCAGAAGCAAAGATGGATGGGAAAAAGAAGAAGCCATGGGAGAACAAAGATATCTGGAAGAAAGAACAAAGTTCTGGTTCTCCTTCTACTGTAGGATTGAAGAAAGGGGAAAAGTTTCCACCTTGTTCATACTCCAAAAAAACTAACCATTCTGAAATTTTTTATTTTTTCAGGCCTGAAGCACAATGTAGAAAGTGCAAGCAATCTGGTCACGTTGAAAGAGTGTGTCCAGAAAATAAAAACAAGCCACAAGGACAGCAAGCTCTGACATCAGAAGTGCAGGATTTACCTGATGATCATGTGTTTGTAGCCTTGGTTGATACTGTGACTGATCCTTCAGGAGATACATCACAAAAGTGGCTTTTAGACTCGGGCTGTACAGATCATATGACTTCGAAAGTCAAGTGTTTCAGCTCTTTGATGAAATCTCATGGTTATTAAGTTAAGGTTGGAAATGGTTCACGGATGAAAGTGGAAGGTGAAGGTGAAGGTGAAGTTGAAGTGAGCACACTGGCAGGAATAAAGAAGATTAAAGATGTCTTTTATGTACTTGAAGTTGTACAAAATCTGCTCAATGTGGTCAATTTCTGGAAAATGGATATCAGTTTATATTGAAAGAATGAAAATGTCAGGTTTTTGATCCTTCGAAGACTTGCTATTCTCAGTACCTATGGAGAATAGAAGTTTTATGGTGGATTTCGCCAGAGTGAATGCACAGATTCATGAATCAAGAAACCAAACATAATTATGGCACAAAAGGTTTGGTCATCCGCATTTGGAAGCGATGGGATTTATGGAGAAGAAGGACTTGGTTAGAAATTTACCTCAAATGGATTCTGTCAGTGGAGTATGCAGTACATGTCAACAAGGAAAAACACACCAGTTGCTATTTCCTTCAAATATTTCACTGTCTACTACTCAGAGATTGGAACTGGTGCATTCAGATATTTGTGGACCAATGAGTGTGGAGTCTTTGGGTGGAATGAGGTACTTTCTACTCTTTATTGATGATTATACACGATATTGTTGGTGCTATTTTTTAAAGCTGAAATCAGAAGTGTTCTCATGCTTTCAAATATTCAAAACTGAAACTGAAAATCAGATTTCATGCACTTTGAAAGCATTAAGAACAGACAATAGCATGGAATATTTGTCCGGTAAGTTTCAGGCCTATCTAAAGTAATATGGGATCAAGCATCAACTGACAGTTCCGTATACTCCTCAGCAAAATGGAGTGAGTGAAAGGAAAAACAGAACTGTGATGAATATGGCAAGATGTTTAATGATGGAGAAGGACTTACTTAAAGAATTCTTGGCAGAAGCAGTGAATTGTGCTGTGTACTTGCAAAATAGACTTCCAAGTAAGATTTTGAAAAATAAGACACCATATGAAGCCTGGACAAAAAGGAAGCCTTCAGTTGAACATCTCAGAATATTTGGTAGCATTTGCTACTCTTTTATACCCGAAGCCAAAAGAGATAAGTTGGATAATAGAGCAAAAATTGGAATCCTGGTTGGTTATAGTTCAATCTCTAAGGGTTATAGAATTTATAATCTTGAAACTAAACAGGTTTCAGTTCATAGAAGTGTTGTCTTTGATGAAGAAGTTAAATGGAATTTTGAGAAAATACAGCCTTAAATGTCGAATGCAGAAACAGTAGACAAAATCAGGATAATAGTTTTGATCAAAATAATGAAGAAGCTTCTATTAGAACCAAGTCTTTATAGGATATTTATGACCAGTGTATCTTGGCTGAGGCAGAACCAAGGGATGTTAAAACAGTACTGGAAAATCCTAAATGGAAGCAAGTCATGCAGGAGGAGCTTGCCATGATAGAGAAATACAAGACTTGGATTCTGGTAGATATATCAGTGAACAAAAATGTCATTGGTTTAAAATGGATCTTTCGGACAAAGCTCAATGCAGATGATTCTATCAACAAGCATAAGGCCAGGTTGGTGGTAAGAGGTTTTGACGAAGAACCAGGAGTGGACTACTCGGAAACATTTGCTCCAGTAGCCAGGCTAGACACTATAAAACTCATACTTTCTCTTGCTGCACAAAAAGACTGGCTTGTTCTACATTTAGATGTTAAGTCTGTTTTTTGAACAGTGACTTAACTGAACTGGTTTATGTTTCTCAACCTCCGGGTTTTGAAAATAAGTATGCTCCTGAGAAGGTTTATCTGTTAAAGAAAGCCTTATATGCTCTGTGCCAAGCACCTAGAGCTTGGAATAAAAAACTTGATTAAATGCTAATAAATTCTGGTTTATGCAAAAGCAAAAATGAAGCAACATTATATTTGAAGTTTACTGAGTTTGATTGCATGATATTATCAAATTATGTTGATGATTTGTTACTGACTGGACGGATATCTGATCTAAATGAAATGAAAGTAAAGCTGCAGAAATGTTTTGAGATAACTGATCTTGGAAGAATGAAATATTTTCTTGGATTACAAGTTACTCAAACGGATGAAGGGATATTTATATCTCAAACAAAGTATGCTGGAGATCTGTTGAAAAGATTTGAAATGCAAAGCTGCAAACCAGTAAGTACTCCGCTGGTACATGGTTCTTCTTTATATGATGATGCTGAGATCAGTTGCTGTGATGCTTCTAAGTATCAAAGTATAGTTGGTTCTCTTTTGTACTTATGTGCAACACAGCCTGATTTAATGTTTGCTACAAACATGCTATCTCGGTTTATGAATTCACCTACTGAAGCACATATGGCAACAGCAAAATGAGTACTCAAATATGTGAAATGATCACTTTAAGCAGGATTGATGTTCAAAAGAAAAGAACCGATACTATTACAACGTTTTGTAGACAGTGATTTTGCAAGTTCTAAAAATGATATGAGAAGTACATCAGGGTTTTGTTTCACCCTTGGATCAGCTATCTTCTGTTGGCACACCAATAAGCAGGAAACAGTGGCTCAATCTACTGCTGAGGCCGAGTACATAGCTACGGCAACTGCTGTGAATCAAGCATTATGGCTACGGAAAATCTTGGATGAACTGCATTTGTTGTCATCTGATCCCACTGTGTTATTCTGTGATAGTAAATCAGCCATTGCTATGGTCAAGAATCCCGTGTTTCACAACAGAACAAAGCATATAAAGATTAAATTTCATGCTCTACGTTAAGCAGAGCAAGAAAAGCTGATAATGTTACAGCATTGTTCTTCAACGGATCAAATAGCTGATATTTTCACTAAAGCTCTACAAAAGGAAAGACATGCTATGCTTATGATGAAGCTTGGAATGCTGAAATCATTCAACATCAAGGAGAAGTGAAGAAAAGAAGACTGATGTTGAATGTTTTGATGAAATGAAACTGATGTTTCATTTGTTTTTAAACTCTGTTTTTTGAAGTTGTAAAACACGTATAGAAACGTGTTGTAGAAAAGCAGGCACGTTTTTGTTTTGAGTTAACTGCGTTATGTATAAGACTTCAAAAACAGGAATGAAAGAAGAATTTCTCTCCTCAATCATACTTTTCCTTCGTACAGATGAAACCATACAGAAACCAGTAGCAAAGTTTCTCTGTTCACAATCCTAAAACCACATCCTTCATACAAATCTCGTTTGTTCCTCTCTAAATTAAGTCCTAAAAACCATCACACATTGCTTCATCTTTCGAGTGCTAGAATTCATTTGCAGATTCATAAAAAATAGCAGCAATTTGTGTTTGGCATTGAAGATTTCATCCATTTTCCGGATGGCTATGTTGCTTTTGTAGTGATGAAGTGCTCAACTTTTAATCTCATCTGTTAGCTTTGAAATCTGACGACCGAAACAAGAGCTGGGG
Organism: Pinguicula primuliflora; assembly: GCA_025802335.1. Lineage (NCBI taxonomy): Eukaryota > Viridiplantae > Streptophyta > Magnoliopsida > Lamiales > Lentibulariaceae > Pinguicula > Pinguicula primuliflora. Next base: position 351,027 of record JAOYMZ010000003.1, read on the forward strand.
AAATAAGAAAATGCTGGGTGCATAGGAGCTGGAATAAGAACCTCACTCTTTATTTATATATGTTATTGTGGATATATAGATTGTTTATATTAGCTATATGAAAATTTGCTTATATTTATAAACTTTTTTGTATATTAGATTGATTTGTTCACATGTTTTTTATTTTTGCAGTTAGAATGAGTTTATCACAGAGTCATCAACTCGGTCTACATGCATCTGAGTCTTATGAGATTTTAGGTGATTTGAGTCAACGCCGCAGTAGCAGGACTATAGATTTCAGAGTTGATATTGATACAACACTGAAAACAAATTACCCTGATTTATGGTTGCGTAGACTAGAGTTGCACCCACACGTGAAATAAATTATTTTCGCGACTGGTTTTGAGGGTTCATATCTAAGTGTAGATATGAAGGAGGATCATTATTTTGTTACTACGTTGGTTAAGAGGTGGCATCCGGCTACCCACACGTTTTGGCTGCCATTTGGAGAGTGTACGATCAGTGTCCATGATGTTTAGATGATTTGGGGTCTCCCCATTGATGGTTCACCTGTTGTTCATGAGGACTCGTCTAATTTGAAAAAATAGAGCACTGCTATATGTGTTGACTACATGAGGCAGCTCCACCACATGAAACTCCCTAACGATGCATTTAGACACTCGGGGGTGAAGATTAAGCCGATAGGGGAGTGGATGCGAGTACTGATGAGGAGGTTAAGATCTATGCCAGTATAGTGATGACCCTTATTATCGGAGGAGTTTTATTGCCGGATACATCCGGTAATAAAATTCATGTGAGGAACCTGCACTTCCTCGAGGATTTAAATCGAGTTCACACTTACAGTTGGGGGACTGCTGCCTTGTGTTGCCTCTAGCGGTACGTGTGTAGGGTGCAATGTGCATACACATGCTGCATCACAGATCAGGAGATCATACTGTCTTATTCAGATATGGGGTTATTCGAGACTTCCAGGTATTATCCCACACGTTCAGACCACTCGTCTACAAAGGCACTATGCCCGGAGGAACCCGAATTTTCCTGAAGTATTTGGGAATAAATACTTGAAGAGGATGCTCAGTATTGCCGTGATGGTAAATTCATCTAACTGTATTTGTTTACATATGTTTAGGGTTATATTTAATGAATATTATCATATTTACTGCAGCTGCAACATTCAGAGTCGATGCTGCACACGTGTCATATATTCACCTAGTTGTGATCTTCACTTGAGCGGATGGTAGACGATCTCCGGCGCAGACTAGAAGCTCTGTTAGACCCTGCCTCTCAGCCTGACTACGAGTGGACACAATGGGGTACTCCTCCACCCCCTCTCCTTGCATACGTAGTCCGTCCTTGCAACTCGATGTAGTCGATTTTCATCCTACATCTGGCGCAAGCACATCTTACACGACACCCACTATTCAGCTTGGCATACCTATTATTGCACCCTCATTTCATTCGGACTTGAATTTGGATTCATCCCTTGATTTTTTAAATTGGGGTGGTAGTTCATGAAATACTTTGATTCATAAAAATTACAAAAAATATTTTTGGTTATTTATTTTGTTGGGATAAGTTATGTGTATTTTACAAATAAATCTATATGACAAAAACGTTAAAATAATATATATATATTATCATATGCTATTAATTTAATATGCACATGTCTGCTGTAGAGCGGTGTCAATACACATCGCTTTCTGGAAGACTGGTGTTGGCTAATAACGCAGATTACTCATGCTTAATTCTACCGATATTCTAGAGAGCGATGCGGATTGATACTGCTTTTCAGAAAGTCAGTGTGTGACATCGGTATTTGGAAGAGCGGTGAGTGCTAAATAACAAAAAGAGAGTAACCAGCGTGGCAGAAAGACAAATTTACATGATTTTTGTTATCCTGTGAATATACTTTTCTATCAGGAGATAATTTCGACAAAGGAAGATAACAGACCGGGATTAAAAATTGGCACAGTATTTATACACTGTAAAATTACTCATGTATTAATCATTATCAAGTTAAGTTGCAACCGGATGGGGCATCGAGGTCTCAAGTCAGGGAATTGTTGGGAGGCGCCAGCTACGATTTGTCAGAGTTATCTCTATGTTTATTTTTTATCCTCTCGAAAGGAGTAATACATGTTTTTTTTGGGTTCTTAGGTTCTTATGGATACAAAAAAAAAAAAAAAAGTCCAAGAAAAGGATTAGAAAAAGCGTTGGAAAAATTACCCCTAAAAAGTATCTAACGAATAATAAGTAACGTTTATAAAAAGTAACAACTTGGGGATGTAGCTCAGATGGTAGAGCGCTCGCTTAGCATGCGAGAGGTACGGGGATCGATACCCCGCATCTCCAGTTTTGTTCTATTTTATTTTTTGATTTTTTACTTTTCTATTCTGCGAACATCCCTTTCTCGTATTTAATATTTACCTTCCATTTTACACCCTTTTCTTGGGACCCGTGTATTTAATTTCAATGACAGCTCGCCATTGGTGCAAAGCCACTTGGTGGAGCACCGTCCTACACCCCACCACACCGATAAACAAGGGAGATAATTCAGCTGTCTATTTGACACCTCGACCTCGTGGGCAACTTTATCCGCTTCGGAATAAAATCCTGCAGAACACGCATCGGGGATACTTTCAAGGATTCCAGATTTCAATGGCGAAGGCAACAAGGAAGGTGGAGGTGGTCTCGCCGGTACCGGCGGACATAGATATAGCCAATTCTGTAGTGCCGCTTCATATTTCACAGATTGCACAAGAACTCAATCTTAGCACACAGCATTATGATCTGTATGGGAAGTACAAGGCAAAGGTATGCTTACAACTTACATCCATTTTTTTGTGTTCTTGCCTAGTGATTTGTATTATGGGTTCGTTTGTGTTTGATGGGTTATGTAATTTATATGCGACTCGCTGTTCCACTCGTTTGGCTTATGCAATGTTAAGGATGAAAGGAGATGCGCAATTTTGATTTCTTGGTTACTGGTTTGTGGGTAATTGTTGTGGGCTTTTGTTTGATTGTTTAGGTTTTGTTATCCGCACTTGATGATCTTCAAGATACTGGAGATGGATATTATGTGGTGGTTGGAGGGATAACTCCTACACCTCTTGGAGAGGGGAAATCTACTACAACTGTTGGCCTGTGCCAAGCACTGGGAGCTTTTCTTGATCAAAAGGTAGTGCTTATCTGATTGGAATCTCTTGGTATGTTTTGGTTTCATTGGTATGGATTATAAGCTTCTTTTCTCTGGATGTATATTGATCTGCCAGTAGATTATTGTGTGTCAACGTAATTGAATGATGGTTATTGGCCCTGTTAGGTGGTCACGTGCCTTCGGCAACCATCGCAAGGACCAACGTTTGGAATTAAAGGGGGTGCTGCAGGTGGAGGCTACAGCCAAGTGATTCCAATGGATGAGTTCAATCTGCACTTAACTGGTGACATCCATGCAATAACTGCTGCAAACAATCTCCTTGCTGCAGCCATTGATACCAGAATCTTTCATGAATCAACACAATCTGACAAAGCCCTTTTGAACCGCTTGTGCCCTCCAAATAGAGAAGGTAAAAGGAGCTTTGGTGATATAATGTTCCGGCGCTTGAAAAAGCTGGGAATCTCGAAATCCAAACCTGAAGAACTCACACCTGAAGAAGTAAAGAGGTTTGCTCGACTTGATATAGATCCTGATTCCATCACATGGAGAAGAGTGATGGATGTAAATGATCGATTCTTGAGGAAAATTACAGTTGGCCAGGGCCCTGAAGAGAAAGGCATGGTTAGGGAAACGGGATTTGATATTTCAGTTGCTAGTGAAATTATGGCAGTTTTAGCTCTGACAACTTCCCTGGCTGATATGCGTGAGAGGCTTGGGAAAATGGTGATTGGGAATAGTAAAGCTGGTGCTCCTATTACTGCTGATGATCTTGGAGTTGGAGGTGCTTTGACTGTGTTAATGAAGGATGCTATCAACCCCACATTGATGCAAACTATTGAGGGAACCCCTGTCCTAGTTCATGCCGGCCCCTTTGCGAATATCGCCCATGGAAACTCATCCATAGTTGCCGACAAAATCGCCTTAAAGCTCGTTGGCCCTGGTGGTTTTGTCGTCACAGAAGCTGGATTCGGGGCTGATATTGGGACGGAAAAGTTCATGAACATCAAGTGCAGATATAGTGGTTTGACCGCACAATGTGCTGTTATTGTGGCTACTGTAAGGGCACTCAAAATGCACGGTGGAGGCCCTGAGGTTGTGGCTGGGAAGCCTCTTCACCGTGCTTATGTAACCGAGGACGTCTCCCTGGTTGAGGCAGGCTGCACTAATTTAGCTAGACACATTGCTAATACAAAGGCCTACGGCGTAAATGTTGTGGTGGCAGTCAACAAGTTCTCCACTGATTCAGAAGCTGAACTAAATGCAGTGAGGACTGCAGCTCTCTCCGCTGGAGCTTTTGATTCTGTAATTTGTAGTCATCATGCCCTTGGAGGGAAAGGAGCGGTCAGCTGCTTACCTCATGCCTTTGTTGTTAATCATCTAATTAGACACGTCACTGTAAAAGAGGGATTGGCCTAGTGGTTATGTGAGTGTTAATTGCACTCACAGGTCACGAGTTCAAATCTCCTTAGTGACATTACCTATAAAAAAAAAAAAAAGACTCGTTGTCACTTATCAGCTGACAGACTGGTTTCTGGTTCTCAGGTAGACCTTGGACTTGCAGTTCAAAAGGCATGTGAGAATGTTAAACAGCCTTTGAGGTTCTTGTATCCTCTCGATATTAGCATCAAAGAAAAAATAGAGGCCATAGCCAATTCTTATGGTGCCAGCGGCATTGAGTATTCGGAACAGGTGCAGTCAATATCTTCTTCTGAGAAGCTTTTCTTTCTTCAGATTTCATTTTTGTATTCACGTTATTGCTTATGAGCAGGCGGAGAAACAGATTGAGATGTATACCAAGCAAGGATTTTCTAGTCTGCCTATCTGTATGGCTAAGACACAGTACTCGTTCTCCCACAACCCTTCAGAAAAGGGGGCTCCCAGTGGCTTCCTGCTGCCTATCCGAGACGTAAGGGCGAGTATCGGAGCCGGATTTATCTACCCTTTAGTCGGAACAATGAGCACAATGCCTGGTTTACCGACAAGGCCTTGCTTTTACGACATTGATCTTGATACAACCACTGGAAGGGTGATTGGCCTTTCTTAAAACTTACACAAACTTGTTCAGTTTTGGGAGGATAAACTTTATGCTTCTGCATTTGCCATATAATGAGACTAAACCACAGCCACCTTCCAGATTCATCATCATCCCTTTTGATTCGTGCCTACGTCTTGTACAATTTAGAAATACTGCAATAAAAGGTGCTTCTTTTCTGTCATTCCCCTGTTTGGGAAATCTATGTGAAACATCTCATCCTATCTTATACAGATGATTAATCTTACCGTGGGTTATTATTCTTCTTCTGTCATATATTCGGGTAAAGAACTGCTGAAATTTATTCTTTCGTCATATATTTTGGTAAATGCTTTTGCATAATTGTAGAGAGTTTGTGCAACACTTCTAATATATTTTGACGGGGTTGCATTTAGCAACGAGTTGGTACTTGATCAAAAGCTTTTATATAGAAAAAGGAAAACATTACAGAAGAGAGAAGGTACATGTACCTCCATATTGAAAAGTACCCAACTCATCAGTTGAGCTACTTGGTTTTGATCCCCGTTCAGTTTCTTTTGTTAGCGTATCCAGAGAAAAGAAGATTTGAGACATTCAACCTTCTTCTATTGACTCCCTTGTGTGAAATGGATGGAGAGAGCATTTGTTGGAGTCGATGCGTTCAGTGTATTTCAACCACACAGGTCGTGGCATCGACCAAAGATGGGAAAGGCATCCTCTTCCAGTTTGACAGAGCAGCCTTTTCCTTCAAAATTTCTTCCCTTCAATTCAAAATACCATAACCTGTACCTTTTCGACTTCTTGGTGATGAAGCTAAGGTATGGCTGGACACTACATATCTCTTAGAATCCGGAAACATTCGTATTTCGCGAGGAAACATGGTAACAAGTTTTCAATGCCTACGTGCAAAGGGCCATCAGTTGTACTGCTTGACATTCGTGCTGCAAAAGGAAACTGAACTGAGACAGAGATTGTTGTCAGCCGTTTCAAGAGGCTAAGTATGTGGGGGCAAAAAAACCTATATCACACTGCTGCATTAAGTATTCCCCTATACTACTTATCCCTTTAACCAATCGCCACACTGGTTCTTGCATAACCAATCCTATCACCGAAAATCTAATGGTATCAAGCTTGCATTCGTGTCCGTGTAATGTAACCAATAGTAACGAGTATATATTAGATATCTTAGGATTCTAGTGATCGCTTTTCAGTGAACACTTCCGAAATTATTCGTGAATCTGCTCAATACACCAACCGTATAGGTAATGTATGGTCTTGTACAACTCATTAAATATATATGACTGCCTATTAATCTAGCATATTTTATTGGAGCAATACACTCTTCATTATTCTTTGACAAATGTTGACTTATACCAATTGGAGTTTTAGCCAAGCTAGAATTATGCTTATTAAATTTGTTAAAAATCTTATCAACATAGTGTGATTGGCTTAATATGATACTACTTGGTAATCTCATAATTTTAATCCCTAAAATTACATCCGCCAAGCCCATATCTTTCATATCAAACTTTGAGTTCAACAAGTGTTTGGTAGATTTTACCATTTCATCATTGCTGCCCATAACTAGTATGTCATCTACATACAGACACATGATCACATATCCATGTTCAGTGGTTTTAATGTATACATACTTGTCACACTCATTGATCTTGTACTCATTTGTCATCATAGCATGATCAAATTTCTTATGTCGTTGCTTGGGTGCTTATTTAAGTCCATACAAAGACTTTACCAGTTTATAAACTTCCTTTTCTTGTCCAGTTGTCCAGGAGCTGCATAACTCTCAGGTTGTTCCATGTAGATTTCTTCATCGAGATCTCCATTAACAAACAGTTTTGACATCCATCTAATAGGCTTCAAGATTTCGGAATGTACCAATTGCCAAAATCAATCTTATTGAATTTATTCTCGACACGGGAGAATATGTATCAAAGTAATCATTGTCTTTTTATTGCTTGTATCCTTTAATTACAAGTCATGTCTTATACTTGTCAATTGTTCCATGTGTTTTCATTTTCCATTTAAAAAATCATTTCGAACCTAATGCTTTACATCCAGGAGTAAGACCAATTAGTTTCCAAATATGATTATACATAATGGAATCAATTTAACTTGTTATGTCTTCTTTCTATAAAGGATCTTTTGTAAAATTTACAGCTCCTTTGTAGGTTCAAGGTTAATCCTCAGCCATACATGTAAGAAGATCTGATCCAAAAAAAAAATTCTATCCTTGCTCGTTTACTACGTCTGAGCTCTTGTTGAGTGTTTTAGAGGTTTTTCATTTCCTTCATGACTATTGTCATACAAGATTTCTTTTGAAAAACTTGCTTCAACTTCTTTGAATTTGTATGGAAATACATCATCAAAGAATGCAGCATCTCTCAATTCTATTATTATGTTCTTATTGGGGGTGGACAAATGGCCTTCAGGCTTCGGGACAATTTCGAGGCTCGAAGCCCGAAAAAAAGGAATTTGGGATGAGTTCGAGTTCTAAAAATAGGTTCCAAACCCATTTCGGGACGGGATCGGGCATGTCCAATTTTAAACAAGACAAATCCGAAATCCGAACTAAAAATAATAAAATATTATTTTTTATTTTTGGGTACTCTCTGTTTGCTTTAACTTTTTGTAGTTTCTTTTTTTTTTGTTATAAAAACTTCACTTGGTTGTTCTCTGATCTTGCATTTCTGAGAATTGGTTATTTAAATTCATGAAATTTATTTTAATTTACGCCTTAATTGATTGTTTGGAATTTAGGGAATTGATTTTAATTTATGTCTTAATTGTTTGTTTGGCATCTAGGGAATTAATTTTTTTGTAATGAAGTTGAATCAAGACTTAGGTTTGTTTTCAAGTTGTGTAACAAAAAATAGATATTATTTTTTTTAATTTGGCGGGACTTCTGACTCCGGGATGGGATTGGGCCCAAAATTTTGGGCCCGAACCAAAATAGAACGGGATCCCGAATCCTGAATGTCCACCCACAGTTCTTATGAATATCAGAATTTTTAGATTCATACACATGAAATCGATATGTACTACTAAAATGTGCATATCCAATGAAAATATAGTCCACCGTTTAGGACCTTTTTTTTTTGTAAAGGTGTTGCTAGCTTAGCGAGACATCCCACACTTTTAAGTATTTGTAGCAAGGTGTTCTTCCTTTCCAAAATTTATAGGGCAGCCTTTCTACCTTCTTACGTGGTACTTTATTTAAAAGGTAATTTGCTGAAAGTACAGCTTCCTATCACATGTTCAGTTGAGATAAATTTTTTTTCAATGTTCTATTTTTCCTTTCCACAATCTCATTGTATTGTGAGGAATAAGGGGCCTCGTGAATTATTTCATATTGGACACAAAATGTACTAAATGGTTCTGCATATTCACCACTACGGTCATATATTCTACATAAAATTATAAATATCAGAACTCCACGCGAATATAAGATTTTTTTATCATAATTATGCATCAATTTTTCATACGTGTTTGTCAAAATTACGATAGTTGTGGTGAAATATAACGAAAATTTGCGGCATTCTTATGTTTATATAACATATCATAAAATAAGTTCTCAATCCTCATTGTCCACTTGGGTGGAAAGGGAGTTGCTACGTGTACAGAAAAATTTGGTATGCGTCTTTTTCAGTGAATTTCAGATCGTCATAAAAAAATTTGACATTATTTTTGGAATTCTCGCATCAAAACCTTTTAGAAATTGATCATAAATTCTGGTTTCGACACATTCGTTGTCAAAAAAAATTAAAATCTAATTAAATAATTATTTTAAGAAAAACAAAGTTAACTCATTTCACTTAACATCTCTGTTCGAGAAGTAGGTCGTCTAGGCCGCTTAGGCGTCGCCTAAAGTGCAGTATGTTGTCATCCGCCTTGCCCGAATTACCGCTTAGGCCGCTTAAAAGCCCGCTTAGGCGGGCAATTAGGCCACTTAGACGCTGAACGAGCTCCAACCGCCCAGGATCCGCTTAGCACTTTCTCGAACACTGGTTAACATTGAAATACCGAAGCCATCTTAATTTTTTTCTTCATATTTTTCTATTTTTAATTAATTTTTTTCAGGTATATCCAATTCATGCAGGCAGTAGGAAAATTTTTTCTTATGCCACAAAAGTTTAGGCAATTTTTGAAAATGTCATTTACCGGTCTTCCAAAGACCGGCGCCACCGGTGAAAGGCACCGGTCTTTGGAAGACTGTATAAAAAAATACCGGTCTTCCAAAGACCGATGATAATTAAGATTCGTTAATCACGCGTAATTAAGAAGATACCGGTCTTCCGAAGACCGATATGTATTAAATATTATTTTGTGTTTCACTTTTTAATACACCGGTCATTGGAAGACCGGTGGTATGTAATGCCGGTCTTCTGAAGACCGGTATGTATTAAATATTATTTTGTGTTTTACTTTTTACTACACCAGTCATTGGAAGACCGGTGGTACGTAATACCGATCTTCCGAAGACCGGTACGAAACAAAATTTATATCAGTGCCCGAGACCGGTCGAAACATTTCTCAAGCGACATTTTGCCATTTCTCAGCTTACATTTCCTCTCTCGGCGACTTCCGGCGACTTCCGGCGACGGTCGACAGCTTCTTCCGACGACTTCTTCCTAGTTCTTCTTCCGACAAGTTATTCTT